>CAUYQV010011307.1:0-17751 GCA_963574575.1 Galagoides demidoff | reverse complement strand
TTGAACTGGTAATTAAGACTGTTTGGCATTTGTCAAATAATTTGGGTTTTTAGAGCATATAGCTTTTTTATACATTAAAAAGTTTCATGAGATGTTTCTTTGCAGACAGCATCCTGAGGACTAAAGAGTATTCTGCCTTCCACAGATTCAACCATGATTCTATTATCAATGAGTTCTTTTTCAGTACCAAATGAATTTTACTTGCTCAAAAGTATGAGACATGAGACAACGGTTCACCATAATTCAAAGTTAGAGTAAGGAGATGTGATTTAACAGAGATAGCATTGGAGAAATCAGTTGACTGAGGATAAAAAAGGTGAAAGCAGGGCGGCCCCTATGGCTCAAAGGAGTAGGGCACTGGCCCCATACGCTGGAGGCAGAGGATTCAAACCCAGCCCCTGCCAAAAACTGCAAAAAAAAATAAAATAAATAAATATAGAAGAATTAAAAAAAAAAAAAAGCGCTTTGGTCTGACCACTTAAAGTGTGATTTGGAAAGTCCATTTGTTGAACTTTTTAATGCCTATGTCTGCCATCATCACTGGGGCCATCAGCTCATCTATGGCACTCAACATCTTAGGGCTAGTGACTTCATCTTTTTTATAAATCCTCTTCATACAAGCCATATTTTTATGAATTACAAAGTGGATCAAAAATATACATTTTAAAAGCCTTATATTCAAAACTGTCCATTAGTTTGAGGCATCTAGTGCAAATATCCAGTCTGCTCTCTCGTTCACCATTACTGGATTAATTTCCCTACTAGTTCCTCCACCTGCTATGGCCATTCATTCCCAACTCTGATGAAACTGTTTCACATGCTTCACTGCACACTCACAGCCATGTTTTCAACCCAGTGATAATATGTTTGCAGGCCAAGCTGAACAACCACCTCTGACTGAGTTCCTGCTTTCTGATTATCCACGGTATAGCAGCACTTTTGATGCATATTAAGCTCCTGAGAAAGAACTGTATCTTCTCCTCCTTTCATCTCTCTGTAGTACCTAGTAGAGTCACTGCTTATCAAATAAATATATGCTGACTTCCTACTGACCATGAACTTTTCAATTTATGCATCAGTAACAGAAAGCTTATAGGTTTCCGTTTCCATCAACTAAAGAAAATGATATTTATATCTGATGCTGTTTGCTTTTGGGGATTGCAAAGAAGAGTGAAGAAGTATGGGGTCCCAGTTAAAATGGCATTAAGAACATAGGGACACAGCTCTCTCCTTCCTCAAAACTCATGAAATTGCCAATAAAGCATTCAAAAAACAAAAGTCCTGAATCCACACTGGGAATTAGAAAAGGTACTTACCACAAGCCACAGACACTGAGGAATCTATGCCGGGCCTTATATTCAGGTACGAGACTGGAAGACAACTGGGAGGTCCAACACTTGTCCTAACTTTCCTCTCCATATGAGAAAGAGTAGTTTACTGAGGAAGGAAACTAGATCATCTTGCTAAGCCCCTACAGACATCATCTAACCAAGAGGAGAAGGGCCAGAAGTGAGGGCTAATGGACTGAGAGGTTTTTTAGTGCTTGGACTTGCACGTCTGAGGACTGGCAGTATGTGGTGCACCTACTGTCTCAGCAGTAAGAGGAGTTAACCCATCAGTTCATGGGTGAGGAAGTCAGAGCAGAGATGACAGGACAAAGATAACCACTGTCCTGGTGTTCCATTCATACCTACTGCCCATGACAAGCTTCCATATACAGCTATCTGAAACCCCATTAGCCTATGGGTAGGCTACTGGACTGTATTTTGTTTTGCGTTCCTGTCTTCCTGTGTTTTAGATGTGAAGTAACTCTGGGAAGATTTGGTCAAGGAGCCTGAAAATTATCTGACAGAAGCCAGCTCAATTCCTACCATAAAACAGGAGTCACAAAATCTAAGAGCAATGCGAGCAGACAGCATAAAGACATTATGTGGGTCAGGTATAAAAATGATAGGATATGATGAGACCTGTGAACTCGGGTGGTTATGGATTACTATTTGGTATCAGCAGGCTTTTACTAAATGAGAATGTGAGACTAGTGTTACCAGACCTTCAAAATGTTTAAAAGAAGTAAAAGAATCATATTTTTACCAACTGTCCTAATTTTAAATGCTGGCTCAAAAATAATTTTAAACACTCTGCAGACCAAACACTATGTCTGTAGACTGCAAGGAGACAATACTAGGTTTTTAAAGACATATTTTTACAGTGAAGATGAGAAGAAAACACAAGACAAACAAAAGCATCCTTAAAATGAGATATTTCTCTAAAGGAATTGCATAAAGATGCTTTCTGAAACACTTTTACATCTAAAAATAAAAAGTGGGGTGGCGCCTGTGGCTCAAGGAGTAGGGAGCCAGCCCCACATACTAGAGGTGATGGGTTCAAACCGGCCCTGGCCAAAAAAATAAAATAAAATAAAATAAAATAAAATAAAAAGTGTTTAGAAAATATCTGATTTAAAATCTCAACAAGATTCAAAAGTATATTAACATTTTAAAGCTAAGCAAGCAATTAGGAGGGAGGAATAATATGAACACTAAATTTTAAACTATGATGTAACAATAAACCACAGAATGAACACCACAGAAAATGGAATGTACAACTGTAAAATCTGGATAACAAAAGAACTCGTCTCATAGTTATGCTGTAAGGAGTAAATTATATAACACATGTAAGATAACTAGTGGAAACAAAATAATTTCTAGAGATCTGCTGTACAACATTCTGCCTATAGATAATAATACTCTACTGTACATTTAAAAATTTGTTAAGAGGGTAGATCTCATGTTAACTGTACTTACTACATTCATATATATGTATCTTTCAATTCTAAATATTTATGCAACCAACTTAAATGCTCCCAGATTTATGAAACAGACTTTGCTTGGTTTGAACAATATGATATACTATAACAGCATAATATCTGAGGACTTTAACACCCCTCTGGCAGAACTGGACAGATCATCTAAATAGAAACTAAATAAAGACACAAGGCACTTAAATTCAATCCTAGAACAAGTGGGCTTAATAAACATATACAGAACACATCATCCCAATGCTAAGGAATATACGTTCTTCTCATTAGTCCATGAACATACTCCAAAATAGATAATATCCTAGGTCATAAATCCAGCCTTGACAAAATCAAAAGAACTAAAATTATACCTTGTATCTCATCAGACCACAAGGCAATAAAGGTGTAATTCACCTCCAACAAAAATTTTCATCCCCACACAACAGTATGAAAATTAAACAACCCTATGCTGAGTGACAGGTGGGTCAAGGAAGAAACAAAGGAGGAAATTTTTAACTTCCTCCACCATAACAACAATGAAACCACAAGTTTCCAAAACCTGTGGCACACTGCAAAAGCAGTCCTGAGAGGGAAATTTATCACATTAGTTGCCCACATCAGAAAAATAGGAGAGTATATCAGCAACCCAATGAATCATCTTACAAATGTGGCAAAGGAAGGGCAATCTATCCCAAATCCAGCAGAAGAAAATGAAATTGAAAACGAAAGAATCATTCAGAAAATCAATGAAACAAAAAGTTTGTTCTTCAAAAAGATAAAAATACCAATGAACCTTTGGGCCAGATTAACTAGAAACAGAAATAACCTCAATGAGAAATGAAAAAGGGGAAATAATAACAGATACCACAGAGATACAAGAGATTATCTCTGACTACTACTAGAAATTCTATGCACAAAAATTTGACAATGTGCAAGAAATGGACCAATACCTGGAATCATACCATTTCCCTACACTTAACCAGGAAGAAACAGATGTCTTCAACAGACAAATATCAAGCACTGAGATTGAAGAAATAATAAAATAGTTTCCAACATATAAAGGCCTGGATCAGATAGCTTTATGCCTGAATTCCATCAAACCTTCAAAGATAAGCTTGTACCTATACTGCAGAACCTATTCCAAAACATTGAGAAGGAAGAAACCTTCCCTAATACGTTCTATGATGCAAGTATCACACTGATACCAAAAGCAAGAAAGGATCAAACTAAAAAGGAGAACTACAAACCAATTTCACTAATAAATATTGTTACATAAATACTCAATAAAATCTCAGCCAATAAATTACAACTATAGATTTAAATTATACATCACAATCAAGTAGGCTTCATCCAAGGGGTGTAAGGCTGGTTGAACATATGCAAATCCATAAATGTAATTCACCAAAGAAATAGAAACACAAACAAAGACTGTATCATCCTCTCAATAGATGCAGAAAAAGCATTTGACAAAATTCAGCATCCTTTTGTAACAAAAACACTTAAGAATATAAACATAGGTGGCACATTTCTGAATCTGATCAAAACCACCTACAACAAACCCACAGCTAATATACTGAATGGAATAAAACTGAAAGCTTTTCCACTTAGAACTCGAACCAAACAAGGATGTCCTCTATCACCACTACCATTCCACATAGTTTTGGAAGTTCTAGCCAATGCAGTGAGGCAACCAAAGGATATAAAGGGCATCCAAATGGGGGCAGAGAAGGTCAAATTCTCTCTCTTGCTGATGATATGGTCTTGTACTTAGAGAACCCCAGAGACTCAACCACAATACTCCTGGAAGTGATGAAGAAATACAGTAAGGTCTCCGGGTATAAAATCAGTGTCCACAAATCAGTAGCCTTTGTATATGCCAATTATAGCTAAGTTGAGAAGCTAATCAAAGACACAATTCCCTTCACAGTAGCTTCACAGAAAATGAAATACCTAGGAACATACCTAACAAAAGAGGTGAAGGACTTCTACAAAGAGAATTATGAAACTCTAAGAAAAGAAATAGCAGAAGACATTAATAAACGGAAAAACATGCTGTGCTCTTGTCTGGGAAGAACTGACCATGTTAAAATGTCCATACTACTGAAAGCAATCTACAGATTTAATGCAATCCTCATTAAAAT
Source organism: Galagoides demidoff (assembly GCA_963574575.1). Taxonomy (NCBI): domain Eukaryota; kingdom Metazoa; phylum Chordata; class Mammalia; order Primates; family Galagidae; genus Galagoides; species Galagoides demidoff. The sequence goes on along the minus strand of CAUYQV010011307.1, from coordinate 12,813 downwards.
ACCAATATCACACTTTGAAGAACTGGAAAAAATAGTTCTTCATTTTGTATGGAACCAGAAAAAACCCTGAGGTAAAAACAATGCCAGAGGCATCACTCTACCAGACTTTAGGTTATATTACAAATCCACAGTGATCAAAACAGCATGGTATTGGACATAGAGCCATAGACATTTAGAACCAAATAGAAAACCAAGAGATGATACCAGGCTCTTATAACCATCTGATCTTTGATAAACTAAACAAAAGCATATGCCAGGGAAATAATCCCTATTCAATAAATGGTGCTGGGAGAACTGGATAACCACATGTAAAAGACTTAAGTTGGACCCATACCTTTTGCCACTTATAAAAATTGACTCAAGATGGATAAAAGATTTAAATCTAAAACATAAAACAATAAAAATCCTAGCAGAAAGTGTAGGGAAAACTCTTGAACAGGTGTCCTCACCACAGCCCACGGGCCACATGAGGTCCACCGAGGACATTTATCTGACCCGCCAAGGACATTAACTGGCCTGCCGGGTGTTTTTGCTGCCACTGCCTGTCCTGCTTAGCAGCTGACTCCTCCTGGTACCTGCAGTCCGGCCCTCCAATGGTCTGAGGGACAGTGAACTGGCTCCCTGTTTAAAAAGTTTGAGGACCCCTGCTATTGAGGATGTCAGCCTGGGGAAAGATTTTATGAAGAAGACTTCAGTGGCAATTGCAATAACAAAAATAAACAAATGAGTCTTAATTAAGCTGAAAATATCTGCACAGCTAAGGACAAAACAATCAAAGCTGAAAAAAAACCTTCTGAATCAAAAAAGATATTTGCATGGTATGAATCTGACAAAGGGTTGATAACTAGGATCTATAAAGAACTCAAAATAATCAACAAAAAAGGAGCAAAGAATCCCATCTATCACTGGGTAAGAGACATGAACACATCTTTCTCTGAGGAAGACAGATGAATAGCTAACAAACATATGAAAATATGCTCATTGATCCTAATCATCAAAAAAATTTAAATCAAAACTACTCTGAGATATCACTTAACCCCCATTAGAATAGCCCACATCACAAAATCCCAGAGTTGTAGATGCTGGTATAGATCTGTAAAAAGAGGGACATTTTTATACTGTTGATGGGACTGCAAACTTATAGAGCCTCTTTGAAAGTAGGATGGAGAACCCACAAAGAACTCAAATTAGACCTTCTGTTTGACTCCTCAATCCCACTACTACGCATCTACTCAGAAGAAAAGAAATCATTTTATCATAAAGACATTTACACTAGATTGTTTATCACAGTTCAATTTACAATCATGAAGATGTAGAAAACCTAAATGCCCATCAACTCAGCAATGGATTAACAATCTGTGGTGTATATATACCATGGAACACCATTCAGCCATAAAAAAGATGGTGACATTCCATCTTTTAACCTGGATGGAGTTGAAACACATTCTTCTTAGTAAAGTATCTCAAGAATAGAGAAGCAGATATCCAATGTACTCAATTTTATTAGGAAACCAGTAGATGGTCTAACCCACATCTACATAGGAGAAAAACTTAATACTATTCATGTTGGGAGAGGGAGAATGAGGGATACAGGTGAGGAGGCAGGGATTGGTGTGCTACCACTTATAGGACACAGGTCAGGGTGTATGGCCAACTTTTAGGTGTGGAATACAACTACAAGAGGGACTCTACACCCAACAAATTCAAATATTGTGAGCTGGGTGTTTGTACTCTCACAATAACCTGAACTGGGGGGGGGGGAATCTAGTGAAAAAGGTGGACAACATGGATGCACAGATGGGGAAACTACAAATGAGAAATGGCAACTATCTAGAGATGTCAAATGGAAATGCTTAGTGTTACAAATACAAAGTAAGAGATAAAAAATCCTTTGCAAATATCCAATGTACACACCCCTATTATGAAACTAATTTATACCTTTTATATGAAAGCTATAACCAAAAAGCCTAAGAATGTGGGGAGGGGGGAGGGAGAAGGGAGGGGGGAATGGGTGGAGGGAGGGGGATTGGAGGGACCATTTTTGAGGTCTATCTTACAGGGGTAAAGCACTGATTTTCAACTGGTGTGCCATGGGAGCATCTTAGGTGTGCCACAAAAATTTTTAAAGATCATTCATTAAATTATTCTCAAAAGAAGTTCAAAGCACAGTAAGCATATTCTTATTTTTACTTACTTTTTTTTTTTTTTGAGACAGAGTCTTACTTTGTCCCCCTTGGTAGAGTGCCAATACAACTGGGACCCAACCTCAAACTCTTAGGCTCAAGCAATTCTTTTGCTTCGGCCTCCTGTGTAGGTGGGACTATAGGTGCCTGCCACAACGCCTGACTATTTTTAGAGACGAGGTCTCACTCTAGGTCAGGCTGGTCTTGAACTTGTGAGCTCAGGTGATCCACTCACTTCCGCCTCCCAGGTTACTCTTTTGTTCTGATCAGCATAATAGCATGCTGGTTTACAAACAACAAATAAAAAGTTGAAAAACACTGCTTCAAAGCAATAACACTTACAAAAACTTTTATGTCATTTTTAAAAGGTAACTTCTGTCCACATGGTAATTGCTCTGGGAAAATAGATATATATGCCTGGCTTTCCATACATAAGTACATATCTACTGCTGAGGTATGTGGGCATTTTATAAGTAAAAGTTATATGCGGAAAGTTATTTGGACAGAAGTGGGCTCTGTTAATTCGAGTCGCCTTTTTAGGATTGATGCCTGAAATTTGGGTTCTTATTGTGCAGTACACAGGCAAAGTTCTGTTACTCTACCTGGACACAGGACAGACATTTATAATGTGCAGCCAAATTGCCACCTGAGGACACAGAGAACAAAGAAAGAAAAGTCCTAATAAGATTAGGGCTTAATGAACCAGTCTCAAGCCTGTTGGGAACTCACCGAATACCAAGTCATTCCAATGAATAAACAGTGGAACAAAAACTTGGGGAACAAAAAGTTTTCTTAATTATTTGCATTCTTGTGGCAGCTACAATTACAGGGTGTTTTCCACTGTGTGTTACAACTTGCCCCCATGCCGGTATGTTTTCGAGTTGTGGTTTGTTCTCTGGTGCAAGGGAGTTATGACGATCATTAATAGGGGGAGAAATTTTCTTTTGAAATATGTAAAGGATAAAAGAGATACGTTTCAAATCAAGTGGAACTTGCAGAGGAGTAGCAGTTCCAGATTAGTTTTTATATAATTTAACACAACTATTTTTAGACTTTAAGCACACTAAACATAAGATATTGTACTTGCTTTATATAGTTAAGAATAAAAATGGCAGCATGTCTTATAGTTAATATATGTGTCCTGTGTCCCTAGAGAAAGATTTATTTTATTTATTTTTTCTTTTTTGAAGAAATTATAATAGAGTAAGGGAGTACAAGTTGAACTATGTAATAAGTATACGTTGTATAGCAGTGGAGTCTGGGCTCTTTGGTGTACCCATCACCTGAGTGGTGTCCATCATACCCCAACGGTAACTTTCCATTTCTCATCCCTGCACTCTCCCCGCTTTTGAGTCTCCAGTGTCCATTATATCATTCTGTGGGCCCCTGTGTAGCTATAGTTTAGCTCCCACTTATAAGTAATGAGAGAGGATACCTGAGAAGGACAAGGTCTGGGAGAACAGGTCTCAGGGAAACTGCAAGGATGCACCTGCAGGGTCCTCTCCGTGGTGACTCAGCTCTTGGGAATTCGTAGGCTTAACTTCCTGGAACCTGGAAATTTCCAAGTTCTGTGAAATCCTGTGGTTCTGTAGGGGCTGGAGTAGCATCTCCCGCTTGAGTCAAGCTGGCCAATGAGAAGGGTACTTGCGGGATGGAACTTTTTGACAGTCAATAAAAAGGGAAAGACTCGGTGGTGCCTGTGGCTCAGTGAGTAGGGCGCCGGCCCCATATACTGAGGGTGGTGGGTTCAAACCCAGCCTTGGCCAAATTGCAACAAAAAAATAGGCGCTGTGGCGGGTGCCTGTAGTCCCATCTACTAGGGAAACTGAGGCAAGAGAATTGCCTAAGCCCAAGAGCTGGAGGTTGCTGTGAGCTGTGATACCATGGCACTCTACTGAGGGTGACAAAGTGAGACTCTGTCTCTTAAAAAAAAAAAAGGGAAAGACCAAGCCAGTTGGGGAGCACAGCCATTTGGAAATCTTCTATGCTGTAAGCTCCCAGCCAATGAATAAAGCCCTTCCTCTTATAAACGTGGTGTTTGGGTGCTCTTTCTCTCCGTTGGGCCTTTGTCTTCCTGCAACATTTTTGGTTCCCTGACTGGGAAGTGAGATCACCCTTGGAGAGAACATGCACCTGGTAGTTGCCACCAAAACTCTGGACACCCACGTGGGGGCCCCTGATCGGCCTGGTTGATGTGAACCACTGAGTGTGCCAGGGAGGCAGTTGGGCCTCCCTGTGTGGACACCTCAACTGGGCTGAGAAAGGACCCCGTCGTTGGGTTTTCAAGAAGTCAAACACCAGGAGGAACTGGCATGCAGGAACAGGTACCTACACAGGGAAACATCTAAGGCAAGATAGGATCCATTTGGGGCCCACTACAGTTTTAGTGGAAGAGGGAGTCTGATCAGCCCGTTGGGTGTTAGATCTCCGGCAGGTCTGTGGAGAGGTGTGTGAGAGCGTGTGGATGTGGTATGACTGAGAGACCTACTGTCACAGGGCCTAGGGGAGTGTTGGTTTGCCTCCTATGGCTAAGTGGCAGCTTGAGTGGGAAATTGAGGCTGCCCAGTTTAAGAAATACGTTGGGATTGTGTGCATGTGAGTGCTTGGAGAATGACTGAGATGGGTAACGTTTCCCCCCACCCATTCACAGGATGAAATGAATATGTGAGTGTGCCCTTCTTCCCTGCTCCAACTTTGCCCCCTGGCTATTCTGAGAGGAAACTGGAAGTTCCAGGTTTTTCCGCTTTCTGTCTTTGGCTGCAGCCACATGGCCATGTCCATCTGGGGTGGGGGTGGGGGAATGAAAAGACATTAGAAAGGATTTTGTAGTTTTGTTACTGGAATTTCTTCAGTGAGTCTTTGGTCTCAGGAATTTGAGAATTGAGCCTGCGGGCCACAGATCAGTGATAAAATGGCATTTTGTTGAACTGAGGGGCATGCAGATGGAGTGGAGTGCCAGAGCTACCAGCAGAGGGGCCATGCCTTGGAAAGTGTTGTGGTTTGGGCAGTCTGGTGAGCTCTGGATGGCCCTTGAAAATCTGCAGGAGGGAGTGTAAATCTCATATTTTGGGGCGCTATATCAATATCAGCAACAGGTCTCCAAGGGGATAGCCCCTGGAAGGGGGGAGGAGGCCCATTTTGGAGGTTTCCTGTATGAGTCCTTTGTCTAGGGGTAAATAGTTGGCCCTGAGAGATATTTTGGCCAGGACTTGGTAGATGGAAAAATACCTTTAAAAACTGAATGGGTGTTCTGGCAAATGAATGAATGCGGCCCCTCACCTTGGGCAAGGTTATTAGGTCTTTGCAGCAGTTTTTGTCTGGGGAGAGAATTAGGGTGTGTGCTCCTTAGTCTGGGTGGAACCAGCCAAAAGGTTTCAGGCTGCTTGTTCATGACCTGGCTGGGGCTCAGAGGGTTTGTACCTGGAGAAGGGAGTCTGATATCTGAGCTCACCTCAGTCCTGAAAAATGGGGGTTCCCTGTCCAGCCCTGAATGAGAAAATCCTATATCAATGTTATATCTCATAAAATGCCTCTCATTTGTAAAATGTAATCATTTGGTTGTTTAAATTGTTGGGGAAACGGGATCTTTGTCAAAGGATAAGATTCTTGCTTTTTAAACCTTCTAATTATCAGTTTGGCCAAGTGAATGGGCAACTTAATAGTGAACTGAGATTCTGTTTTATAAGAAGTGAGTTTTTGAGAGTAAGAGAAATTAGACAGAAAGGAGAATGGCATAGTGTAAAGAAAGAATCTTGTATGATAAATTTTGTCCTGAAAAAGAATGGTTGTGCAAGAAAGTGAAAGGTAGGGCAAAGTTAAAGAAGATTTAGATGTTTGTGGATTGTCTGTGCAGGTTAAGTGAAGCTCATTAAAAGAGAATTTATGAAAGAATTTACATGTGATCCAGTTGACTATGTATTTCCTTTAAAATCTTTCAGCATGGCTCGGCACCTGTGGCTCAATCGGCTAAGGCACCAGCCACATACACCTAAGGTGGTGGGTTCGAATCCCCAGCCTGGGCCCACCAAACAACAATGATGGCTGCAACCAAAAAATGGCCGGGCGTTGTGGCGGGCGCCTGTGGCCCCAGCTACTTGGGAGGTGGAGGCAGGAGATTCACTTGAGCCCAGGAGTTGGAGGTTGCTATGAGCTGTGATGCCATGGCACTCTACCCAGGGGGATAGCTTGAGGCTCCGTCTCAAAAAAAAAAAAAAAAATCTTTCAGCATGTAATCTTATTTGAACCAATGTTTTAGGCCTATTGATATTTGACAAACCTTCCAAAATCAAAACTCTAAATTTGGGGCTTGGTGCCCATAGTGCTGCAGTGGTTGCAGCACTGGCCACATGCACTGAGGACAGTGGGTTTGAACTTGGTCCAGAAAACAAAAAGCACAACTCTAAATTTGGTCTTTTTGAAATATTAAGAGCACTGAAAGGCATAGAAAAACAAATTGAACTTATTGGAATATGTAGGAAACATTGTCAAATATGAAATGGTGATTAATTTTATATGGGTTGTGGTTTTATATATATATATTGTTCCAATATTGTAAAGCATTGGCCTGTCCTAACATATAAGACATTGGTCTGTCCTAACATATATTGTCAGTAATAATTTTAATTCATCTAAAAAAGAAAGTTTTGGGTTTTTTTCATGTAACTGGCTGAGTCCAAAGTTTATCCTAAAAAGAAAAAGAAATATTAAGAAAGGCTGATGAATTCTCTCAAATTCAAATTCCTGATGTCTTTGGAAATTGAGTAACCTAACTTCAAACAGAACATAAATCAGTTACGTGGAACTAGGCTAGTTTATATGGCTTTTTATTTGAAGTATAATTGGTTCTTTCTGTGTTCTGTTTTCCAGAAGTCAAGAAAATAATTATCTGTCTTTTGAGATATTTGCAGCTTTTCAAGCAATGTATGTACTTAGGAGCAGAATTTGAAACATGTATTTTTCTCTATGCTTGATTTCTCCAGAATTTGAAAGCTATTTGTAAGTATTCTTAATTTCTGACAATACAGTTATTTGCATAAGTTCAATAAGAATCTGTTTTGTTCTATAGGACATGATGAAGGCACTGGTATTTTACCAAGGCTTTGGCTGGAATAGCATTTCCAGAGGTGTCCAGACTGTGTTAAGGAATTAAGGTTGACTTTATAAGGCCAATAAAGAAAGCCCTTTGGAAACTGGTCAGATACCCATCAGTAACTTTTCCTGATCTGTGGTAAGTAATGCAGGTCACTTGCTGATGGGTCTGGAAATTTAAAGGTGCTTGGAGACCTCAAGAGAAGTGGAATTTACCCAATGCATACAAGTATCAAATGGCACAGATGAAACCTGGACTCATGAAAGGCTTTTAAGAAAATCCAGCCTTAAAAATTCCTTATAAAAGGTTCCAGCAAAGTCAAAGAGACTAGATGGCTAATAATAATTCTTACTGCACTTTATGCAAATAATCAGTATACTGAAGGTACAGTTTATTTTGGCAACTGAGTTAGTTCTGCTGTAATTTATCTTAAATAAAGAGAGAAATTGGAGAGAGAGAAAAATAATTCAAAGGAAAAAAAGGCTGTGGCCCACCTGTATTAGATCCCAGCCTTGTCTGTACTGTCAACTCATAAAATGAGTCATAACTGTTTTATTAAATTGAACTGTTAAATGGGACTAAGAGACTGGCCAAAGAGTGTGGTGTGAGTGTGTGTCTCAGAAGGGAGACCTTGGGTAGAAATGGGGAACAAGCAAGGGAAGCCCACCCCATTAGCTACTATGTTGAAGAACTTTAAGAAGGGATTTGTAGGTGACTGTGGGGTGACTATGTCACCAAGAAAGCTAAGGAGTCTTTGTGATCAGGGATGGCCCCCTTTGGGATTAAATGGCCATCAGAGGAGCAGTTTCCGTATATAGATACCTGGCTACAGCTAGTAGTGAATCATGTCTCAGGAGGAGGAGTGGAGGTTGTTTGTGACTCAGCCAGGGAAAGGACTGAGGCCGGTGGCCGTGGGTCCGGGCAAAAGATAACCCCTCAGGGCTGTGCTCAAGGTACAGACTGCCTATTGCGACATCTAGAGGTATGTGGCTATAAAGTTTCTAAGCGAAAGGCCCAGATCTGCCAGCCGCAAGTACTTTATCTAGGATGTATTATCCAGCAGGGAGGGAAGAATCTAGACATGGAGAGGCAGCAAGTCATTAGTCGCCTCCCCACCGCCACAAGCCAAAAGCAAGTTCGGGAATTCCTAGGCACAGTCAGTTTCTGTCATGTTTGGATCCCCAACTTTGCCATCTTGGCTAGACCTCTGTATGAGGCAACTAAAGGAGAGGAAGGAAAGACCTTAGAGTGGGGAAGAGAACAGGAACGTGTCCTCTCCCAGCTAAAGATGGGGCTAATGACTGCCCTGCACTGGGATTGCCAGACCTAACCAAGCCCTTCACTCTGTATGTCTCAAAGAGATAAAATGGATGTGGGTGTGTTAACCCAGCTGCTTGGGTCCTGGCCAAGGCCTGTAGCCTACCTCTCCAAGTAGTTGGATGGAGTGGCAAAAGGATGGCCACCCTGCTTACGGGTTCTAGCCGCCACTGCTCTCCTTGTGCAAGAAGCTGATAAGCTGACTCTAGGGCAGGATCTCAGAGTAAAAGTACCCCACTCTGTGATCACTTTAATGGACACCAAAGGACATTTTTGACTCTCTGAAGTAAGAACACCTTGGACCCAGTCATGCTCCTTCCAGCCAGAGAGACTGAGCACGACTGTGTGGAATTCATAGATAATGTGTACTCTAGCAGACCTGTCCTGAGTGACCAGCCTTGGACAGATGCAGGCCGGGACTTATATGTTGATGGAAGCAGTTATGTGATGGCGCAAGTTGTCACGAGTGGCTCCCCTCATCCCCCCTCATCCGTGGGCTCCAGAGCTCTCACCTATCTACTCCCCAAAGGAGAAGAAATGGTTGGCAGCAGAGGGGAGCCAGGAAGCAGAGGGAGGATGGATAAAGATGCCAGACGAATGAGTAGCAGTCCTTCAGATTCTAGGAGCCACCATAGTGACAGGAGTATTTGATGAAGGTGCTGAGCTGGTACTTCTACATCTCCCACCTGGCAGCCCTGGCCAAAACTGTCAGTCTACAGTATGTCACCTGCAAGCAGTTCAACACATGCCAAGGATTGACAGTTTGGTACCCCCAAGAATCCAGTCGTATGGAGCAACGCCCTTCAAGGACTTCCAGGTAGACTTTACTGAAATGCCCAGGTTTAGAGGGAACAAGTACTTGCTGGTGATGATCTGTCAAACTTGGAATAGGTAAAAACCTTCTCCACCAGGATAAAAATGGACTCCTGAATTAGCAAAAGTATTGCCCAGAGAAATCATACCATGGGTTAGGTTGCCACTCTGGTTTAAATTTGACAATGGGCTAGCCTTCTTAACAGAACTAGTGCAAATAATAAGCTAAAGCTTTGAATAACTTGTAGGCCTCAAAGCTTAGACAGGGGGAAGTGTATGGACAGGACCAGAAGAGCATAAATTGGTAAACTCTGCCAGGAAACAAAGCTTAATTAGATACAGGCCTCGGCTCGGCACCTGTGGCTCAAGTGGCTAAGGCACCAGCCACATACACCTAAGGTGGCGGGTTTGAATCCAGCCTGGGCCTGCCAAACAACAATGACGGCTGCAACCAAAAAATAGCCGGGCATTGTGGCAGGCACCTGTGGTTCCAGCTACTTGGGAGGCTGAGGCAGGAGACTCGTTTGAACCCAGGAGTTGGAGGTTGCTATGAGCTGTGATGCCACGGCATTCTACCTAGGAGAGCAGCTTGAGGCTCTATCTCAAAAAAAAAAAAAAAATAGATCCAGGCCTTGCCACTGGTGTTGTTCAAAGAGGCCTCTGTCAATTCTCTGCAATTTAGCAGGAACTCCTAAAAGAACTAAGACTGAACTGAAAAGACAAAAACCCTAGAAAGAGTAGCAAGGAAAGTCTCCACCGGGGTAATTAACCGTGTTCTGTTTAGTCTTTTGTGTCTGTACATCCTTTCTCTCTGGAGGATCAAGGGGACCAAGTCTAGGTCTAGAACTGGTGCCCCTGAAACCAAGGTAGAAAGGACTTTCCACTATCATCCTGACCACATGCACAGCAGTGAAGGTGGAAGGAATCCTCACCTGGAGTATCACGATTGGCTGAATAGGACTTCACTGCCCCTTGGGAAGTAAAGGTAACTTTTAAGACAGTCAACGTGCCCTGCTCCAGCCACATACTGGGAGCTGGCTGGTCAACACGGCTGATGAGGAAACTCCTCGAGGGACTTGTCTTAATTGGACTTTGGACTTTGGGAAAATGTCACAGAGAAAAGTAAAAACTTATACGTGTATTAGCCCACCACCCCAGTACTATTAAGGCCTGAGTAGAGAACCTGAGACAAGTCACAGTTCCTAATAACGCCTTAGTGCTAAAAAGTAATTGATATTGGCACCTGCAGAAACAAGCTGATATGGAGACCCCAAATTAAAAATATATTGGAGTCTCAAAAGGAAGGAATGAGAGAGTATACCAGAGGGGGGCGAGATCTGGTAGAACAGGTCTTCTCAAGGAGACCACAGGAATGCACCTGCAGGGTCCTCTCCATGTGACTCAGCTCTTGGGAATTTGTGGGCTTGACTTCCTGGAACCTGGAAATTTCCAAGTTCTGTGAAATCCTGTGGTTCTGTAGGGGCTGGAGTAGCATCTCCCGCTTGATTCAAACTGGCCAATGAGAGGGGTACCTGTGGGGTGGAACTTTTTGACTGTCAATAAAAAGGGAAAGACCAAGCCAGTTGGGGAGCACAGCCATTTGGAAATCTTCTGTGCCATAAGCTCCTGGCCGATGAATAAAGCCCTTCCTCTTATAAACATGGTGTTTGGGCTCGGGCGCCTGTGGCTCAATCGGCTAAGGCGCCAGCCACGTACACCTAAGGTGGCGGGTTCGAATCCTCAGCCCAGGCCCGCCAAGCAACAATGATGGCTGCAACCAAAAAATGGCCGGGCTTTGTGGCGGATGCCTGTGGTCCCAGCTACTTGGGAGGCGGAGGCAGGAGACTCGCTTGAGCCCAGGAGTTGGACGTTGCTGTGAGCTGTGATGCCATGGCACTCTACCCAGGGGGACAGCTTGAGGCTCTGTCTCAAAAAAAAAAAAAAAAAAAGAAAGATGCCAAAGATGAAATTGGGGTGGCACAAAGGCCTCAGGTGGGTGAACACTACCAGGATGCCCATTTTAGTGGTACTGTTGCCAAGTTATTCTTTTTTGTTGTTGTTTTTAGACAGATTTTACTCTGTCAGCCTAGGCAGAGTGCTGTGGCAACCTCAAACTCCTGGGCTCAAGTGATCTTCTTGCCTCAGCCTCCCAAGTAGCTAGGCCTATGGGCACCTGTCACAATGCCTGGCTAATTTTTCTATTTTTAGTAGAAACAGGGTCTCACTCCGTTTTAGTGGAAGAGAAGCCTGATCACTTCCTGGGCCTTAGATTGCCCGCAGATCTGTTGACAGGTGTGTGAGACCAGATCTGCTAGATCGCCAGCCATCTGTCTGTGAAAGGTGTTGAGAGTGTGTGGATGTGGTGAGACTGAGAGAACTACGAGGGTGGAGTTGGATCTCCCCTCACAGGGCCTAGGGGAGTGCTGGTTTGCCTCCTATGGCTAAGGGCAGCTCGAGTGGGAAATCAAGGCTGCCCAGGTTAAGAATTGCATTGGAATTGTGTGCATGGATGGGTAACAATAGGTGGGGTTTCACACACACCCCATTCATGGGGTGAAATGAATGTGTGAGTGTGCCCTTCTTCCCTGCTCCAACTTTGCCCCCTGGCTATTCTGAGGGAAATTGGAAGTTCCAGGTTTTCTGCTCTCTGTCTTTGGTGACTGTCACGTGACCATGTGGTCTTGGGGGAAAATGGAAAGACATTAGAAAAGGTTTTGTAGTTTTGTTACTGGAATTTCTTCAGTAAGTTTTTGGTCTCAGGAATTTGAGAATTGAGACTGCGGGCCACAGATCAGTGATGAAATGGCATTTGTTAAACTGAGGGACATGTAGATGGGAGTGGAGAGTGCCAGAACTTTAGGCAGAGGAGCCGTGCCCTGGAAAGTGTTGTGGTCCGGGCAGTCCGGTGAGCTCTGGATGGCCCTTGAAAATCTGGAGGAGAGAGTGTAAATCTCGTGGGGAACAGTGCTGTATCCATATCAGCAACAGGTCTCCTGGGTGGATAGCCTCCGAAAGGGGGGAAGAGGCCCAGGTCAGAGTCCCTTGTTCAGAGATAAATAGTTGGCCCTGAAAGATATTTTAGCCAGGACTTGGTAGATGAAAATATATATATATATACCTTTACAAATTGAATGGATGTTCTAGCAAATGGATGAATGCAGCCCCTCACCTTGGACAAGGTTATTAGGTCTTTGCTGCGGTTTTTGTCTGAGGGCCGGATTAGGGTGTGTGCTCCTTAGTCTGGGTGGAGCCAGCCAAAAGGTTTCAGGCTGCTTTATTCATGACCTGGCTGGGGCTCAGAGGGTTTGTACCCAGAGATGGGAGTCTGATACCTGAGCCTATCTGAGCCTGAAAAATGGGGGTTCCCTGTCCAGGTCTAAGTGGGAAAATCCTGTATCAATGTTATAGCTC
>CAUYQV010011306.1:0-107638 GCA_963574575.1 Galagoides demidoff | reverse complement strand
GAGACAGAGCCTCAAGCTATCCCCTTGGGTAGAGTGCCATGGCATCACGGCTCATAGCAACCTCCAACTCCTGGGCTCAAGCGAGTCTCCTGCCTCTGCCTCCCAAGTAGCTGGGACCACAGGCGCCCGCCACAACGCCCGGCCATTTTTTTTGGTTGCAGCCATCGTTGTTTGGCGGGCCTGGGCTGGGGATTCTAACCCGCCACCTTAGGTGTACGTGGCTGGCGCCCTAGCCGATTGAGCCACAGGCGCCGAGCCCTAGATCAATTCTTTTGGTAACTTTAATTTTCTGGCCAATTTTTCCCCCTGTATTCTCAAGTTTAAGCGGCCAGGTGCTTTGCTTCTCTTTGCTATATTATCTGCGTTGGTTCCTTTTTGGGGGTTGGGGGGACAGAATTACATTCTGTTGCCTAGGGTAAAGTGTCATGGTGTCACAGCTCACAGAAATCTCAAACTCTTGGCCTCAAGTGATCCTCTTGCCTCAGCCTCCCAAATAGCTGGGACTATAGATGTGCACCACAGCACCCAGCTAGTTTAGTACAGATGGGGTCTTGCTTAGGCTGGTCTTGAACTGCTGAGCTCAAGTAATCCACCTACCTTGGCCTCCCAGAGTGCTAGAATTACATGCATGAGCACTACGCCCAGCCACCAATGCTGCTTCAAATCTGAACTCTGCCTCACAGTATGATATGGGGATTAATGAATGTTACTGAGAGCTAGACTATCCCAAAATCAGCAGAGTATTCAGGCTTGTGAGCCTGGCATCTGGGTGGAGTGCTTCTACATGCAAAGATGTTGAGTGTATACACACATGTTGTCTACAGGGAGTATTTTATTTAGCCATTGCTCCAGGACACATTCTGGAATGGAAAGACATGCCTAGGTTAAAGACCACCAGTTTCTGAACTGGGGCCTAGGCTGATCAGGCAGCCTGTCTCAGGGAAGGCAACAAGTACAGGTGGATTGTGGTAGCCACCACTCATCTGTGAAGGTCTCCCTGGGTCTGGAACCAGGGCTGAAGATGGTGTCTGAAGATATAGGAGGGATATGATGGGACCATTTTGTCACAAGGGGAAGCCTCCAGAGAAGGCAGGCCCAGAGTATAAGTATGAGTGAGCTAAGACTCAACCCTCAGACCTGCCATGGTGTCCCTGACTTCTTAGTCACTTGAGCATTCTGCAAAGGACTGAAAATTACCTAAAAAGGGAGCTGGGCTGGGAATGCCAGGACACTATCATCACTTTCCCAGGAAAGTCTAACTCCACAGAGCCAGAGGGGATTATTTACCTTGCCCTTGTCCTTCCCAATTCCCTGCCCTAGGAAGCAGGAAGACAAAGATGGGGAGCAGGGAGCCATGGCTGTATGTCTGCCCTATGTAGCAATGATCACCCACCACTCAAGGAAGGGCCTGAGGCCCAGGCCACACAGCTAAGAAGTAGTGAGGATAAATCACACCCAGGCTGGCCTGCCTCTATGCCAGGCCCCTTCTGCAGCCCACACAGCCTCCACAGAGCCCTACAGGCCCTCAGCAGCAGATGGTAGTCCCAGGCAGGCAGCAGTTATTTGGGACCAAGCCCCAAATCCCACCTACCTCCCCCTTGGGGTACCGATACCGGTACTTGTCCTGGTCCCGCAGGGCGAACTCCAATGGATAATGATCCTGAATTTCCTCGTAGGTCATTTCCTCACAGACACCCTAAGAAGATAGTGCAGTCATTACACCCCCCCTCCATGGGAGACTGGAGATCACCTTGGGGGGCAGGGTAGGGAGGCATCAGGCTGAAGAAACCAGGCTCACTAAGCAAAGGACCTTCCTAGCCTGAGGTTGGGAACTTCTCTGGGGAGAGCAGGCCATCTAGGAACATTAAGCATGGGTGGCCCCTCATTTTTAAAAAGCTGCCAGAATTTACTTGTTCATTCATCCATCATCCATCCATGCAGTTTATGCCATAAAAGTAAACAGAAATGCTAACTATATATCTTTTCTTATGTGTCTTTTCTGTGCTGAGGAAAGCAGCACTTGTGAGCATAGACCATTATGCAAACTATGAAGCAAAATTTCATTTTTGTCATTTGTAACACATACACATATACACCCTCATAGATTTTCTTCTACAAATAACATTCAAGAAAAAAAAAAAGGAGAAAGAGAGCCAGGAAGAATATTGATTGAAAATACTTAAGTGGGGCTGGGTGCAGTGGCTCACACGTATAATCCCAGCACTCTGGAGGGCTGAGGCAGGTAGGATCACTTGAGCTCACAAGCTCAAGACCAGCCTGAGCCAGAGCAAGAGCCTGTCTCAATCTCTCTCTCTCTCTCTCTCTCTAAGAGACAGAGTCTCCCAGGGATACAAGTGAATCTTTCTAAGAGTAGAATGTGGGCTCGGCGCCTGTGGCTCAATCAGCTAAGGCGCCAGCCACGTACACCTAAGGTAGTGGGTTCGAATCCCCAGCCTGGGCCGCCAAACAACAATGATGGCTGTAACCAAAAAATGGCCGGGCGTTGTGGCGGGCGCCTGTGGTCCCAGCTACTTGGGAGGCGGAGGCAGGAGACTCGCTTGAGCCCAGGAGTTGAAGGTAGCTATGAGCTGTGATGCCATGGCACTCTACCCAGGGGGATAGCTTGAGACTCCGTCTCAAAAAAAAAAAAAAAAAAGAGGCACTATATTAGTTAATTTTATAACTATTATACAATGTTTTATATATAAAATATTTTGTTTATCAATATTAACATACTTATATAAATTTTTCTATATAAAAATTATATTAAGTGTTTCATCATACATGAAATATGCTGTACATAAATAAATATAAAATTACATATTGCTGATATGTGAGCTTTATTATAAATAATATATGAAGTATTTATTTATAAATGAATAACTACAGTATGAACCATATTTAAATTTGATGTAAAGATTACCATTGATGAAGATGCCAGGAAGTGCCTTTAACCTAAAGCTCCATGAAGTCTGAGAGACCCGCAGAGACTCCCAGGCAGCCCGCAGCGGCTGGATCCCAGCAGGAAGATCTCCGAGGGCTGGAATTCCCCAGAGATCCTGGGATGCCCTCTGGGCAGGTGGCCACTGCATCCATCCCACTCCACTCCCCATGCCATGTGCTCTTCTTAGGCTGTGGTCCCCCAAGTGGTGGGGTCTGCATCCCCTCCTCTTAAGCCCAGGTGGGACTCTGTGACTGTCTGAACCAGTAAGGAATGGTGGAAATGACTGGAAAGAAACCATGAAAAGGCCTCCGGCTCCCACCTTGCATTCGAGGAACTCTGCCTCCGTGCTGAGAGGAAGGCCGAGCAGCCACAAGGCAGGCTGGGTATGGAGGTTCCAGCAAGCAACCCCCATCAGTTGCCAGACCCTCGAGTGCACAAGCTTTCAGAAAACTCCAGAACCAGCCATAGAGTCACTATAGCATGCAAGAAAAACACCCGTCAAAAGTCCATTAAATCACCCAACAAACACAGCCCCATGACAATTCTTGAGAAGTTAAAGAACCCAGTTCTCTCTCTCCAGCGTTGGGACAGACGGCTCCTTCTCAGGGGAGCGTGAGGAGCAACTGGGGAGGTGGGGCCCTGTCAGGAAGAGCAGCTCCTCACACTCACAGTGCCGCGTGGTTCAGGAGGGCGCCTACACTGGGAGCTGAGAGGGCGGCCAAGGCCACTGGCCCAGGACGCTGCAGCTTCTCACACACACAACACACATACACATGTGCACACTCACACACAAAACTACACCCCACACCACATACACACACATACATGCACATTACGTGCACACTCACACACAAAACTACACGCCTCCACACTACACGCATACCATCCACACCCCAAACCACATTCACAACACCCCCAACACACTCACAGGCGCTCCCCCACACACGCACAGAGCTGGCAGCGTGTGGTGGGATCAGCAGACCAGCTCCCACACACCTAGTGAGCAGCATCCCTGCCAAGCTGGATGGGGTCCATGGCAGCCGCGACCCTGGGCACCTGCAGAGATTGTCCTGAGTCCCGTTACTGACCAAGCCCTGGGTCCCACAGGCTGTTAATGACATACAGTATAAGCACTGATTTCGCGTCCTGAAATCTATCAGACTTGGATTCTGAAACAGATCTGGCCCCTAAGGCCTCAGACAGCTAATCAGATAAGGGGCTTGCGGGAAAGAGCACCCCAATTTTGAACAATTAGAAATACTACCACTGGCTAATGTTCACAGGGCTGCTGGGGGTTCACACAGATTATCTCATCCTTCCCCACACGAACCCAGAGGGCCCAGCAGGTAGGCAGTGCCACGTGGGTAAGCTGCCCAGACTCCAGCCCATGCTCAGCTGGCCACCACGTGGGGACAGCAGGCCGACTGCCTCCAAGGCCACATGCACCACCCAGCCCTGGCATGATCGAGTTTCCCAAAGCCAGCACGCCCTCCCTCGCAGCTGCCGACATCAGGCTCCACATTAAACACAGATTAGAGCTGTTTGTCACAGGATTTAAAGGGATTTCCCCAATGGCAAGAGACCCTGCACTTCCCGGGACATTGAACACAGCTGCCGGGGGCTCCCTCCAGCAAGAGTGCACAGCTGGGGCTGCGGGGAGTGAGGAACAGATGAGGAGTAAGAAGGTGTGAAACTCAGTAGGCCCAGGAGGAGGCCGAGGACCCCAACCCAGGAAAACCTCCTATGTCTTAAAGCCTAGGGGCCTGGACAGCTGTGCCCCTGACAAGCAGAGCCATGGCAAACTCTGCCAAGGATGAGAGCCTGGCTCTCTGCCGCATGAATACGGTTAGAGTTCCAGCCCTGCTCCTGACTCTGGGACTGTGAACAAAACACTTAGCTCTCTGCGCCTTGGTCTCCTTATCTCTGTGCTGGAGATGCTAAAAACTGCATAGGCCACAGAACTGTCCCGATGCTGGGACTCATAAAGATCTCAGCCTCCAAGAAGGTTCATGGCAGCTTTATTCAAAGCTTCCAAACAACGGCAGCAACCCAGGTGTGCCCACAGAGGGAGATGTGTGTGCAAACCAGGGTGTGATCATGAAGCGGAATTCCTCACGAAAAAGCACAAACCACTGCCACCCTGACCACACAGAGGAACCTCACGGATGCCCTGACGAGCGAAAGGGGCCGGCATAATAGGGACACATGTGGGACTCGGCAGCTGTAAGGTCAAACAGCAGTGAAGCCAATAGTGGTGAAAGTCAATCGAGGTTCTGGGCGGCGCCTGTGGCTCAAAGGGGTAGGGCACTGGCCCATATGCCAGTGGTGGCGGGTTCAAACCCAGCCCCAGCGAAAACTGCAAAAAAAAAAAAGTCAGCCGAGGTTAGGTGGGACAGGGAGCCAGAAGGTGTCTCCACCTGGGTGTGACCGCACAGCATCCTTCACCCAGATGCACTTAAATTGAGTGCTAAGCCACTCCTCAAAGAAAAGGACAGCAGGGCAAAGACAGGGCTCGAGGCGTATCTGCCCGTGTCCCTCCCGCACGCACCAGGCCTGTGTCTCCGTAACCAGCAGACAGATGAGCCTCTGTCAAGGCCTGGGAGGGTTGTCGCTTTGCTCTTAACTCGGGCTCTTCCTGGTTGATTCAGTTGCACCTCTCTGGTTACAATATTTTTTCTTTTGAAGGAAAAAGAACAGTTGGGTGGTGGCAGGGCAGAGACGAGAGGAGGGCGAGCGAGAGCTGGGCCAGGGCCAAAGTAACCAGCCGCCTTCCAAGGCGAGCCTGTCGGTAACACTCCCTGGAATTTCCTCTGAGTGCGCTCGTGGCCTCAGTTTTTCCATAAAGTCCCACGTTCCGGCGGGGGACCCCGCAGCTTCCCTGAATGCAGCTCCATGGTCAAGGCTAGCCAAGTGGCCACCTCCCGCTGCCAGACCCCCGAGGGACTCCTCAACGGCTCTGAGATACAGTGGACATAGCTTTACTTTGTCCTGGGAGTGAGAAGGTCTGCAGGGAAACCTCCCCTCCCTTCAGGTTGAAACACCTCCCTGCAGATTCTTTAAACACCCCAGGTGTTTATCTAGAAGGCCACAGCGAGGCTCTGCTGAGGTGAAGGTTGGGGTGAACTTGCTTCCCACCTCTGGGCAGGCCCTCTCTATCCCCTCTCCAGAGGAGGTTCCCAGCAGGAGGGACAGCAGCAGCCTGGGGGGGACCCTGGTCCTGCCTTACAGGTGGCCCCAGTCCAAGCTCCCTGTCTATCCAGGGAGGAGCTCAGCCATCAGGCTGGCCCGGGCCAGGCTCACCGGTTCACGGGGCAGACACCCTCAGCCCCTCTGCGCCAGCCAAGCTGCAGCAGCCCAGCCTTCTGAGGGTCCAGTTACAACATGAGCATTCTAAACAGAGTGCTCAGATCAGGCCAGGCCACCCTCTCCACCATGTCTGCAGCCACAGCACTGGGCAGCCAAATGGCCATCCACCTAGCCTGCTGCCCACTTGACGCCTAGTCCCCTGGTCCTACAGGCAGCATCTGAGCACACTTACTCTGTCCCCGCTGACGGGAGGGGTTCTTGGTGTTGTCTTGTGCACAGGAACTATTTAGAGCATCTTGTTAGTGGATAATACACACACAAGAAAGTACACGGCTCAGTGAGCTGTCACCAGCTGAATACAGCCAGGAACCACCCCTTGCCAGGGGTCCCTTCTGAGCACTGCTTCACTCAAAGACAGCAGCTGTACTGACCCCTCTGTATGCTGGTGTCCCCACTGACCACTCTGCTGCATGGGGCCCTCTGCAGGCTCTGTGCATATACAACCTGTGTTTTCCACAAGCTGCATCTTACCCAGGGGTGCAGCCTGCCTCCCCTCAACTGCTCTGGGGGGGTCATGCGGCCCAGGCCCAGCTCTCTCTGGCCCCAGTACTTCCAAGAGCACCCTCATCCTCTAGGGACCTAGTGAGGGGTCTGCAGACAGGCACAGGGACATAGACGGCTGGGGGACTTCCCCATGGCAGTTGCTGCAACAAATTATCACTAATGCAAGTCGCTTAAAACTACACAGATGTATTACTTCAAAGTTATTCTGGCGGTTGGAAATCCAAACAGGATCTCCCTGGGCAAAAATCAAGCTGTCAGCCAGGCTGTGTCCTCCTGGAGGCTCCAGGGCAGAATTTGCTCTGCACCCCCCCTCCAGGCCAGCAGCATTTCTGGGCGTGTGGCCCTGTCCTTCCAACTTCTGCTTCTATTCTCACGTCCCCCTCTCCCTTGACCCCTCCTGCCCACCTCTCAGAAGGACCCCCTTGATGACACTGGGCCACGTGGATACCCAGGACCACCTGGAGTTTAAGGTCCTGAACTTAGTCACATCTGCAGAGAGCAGGCTCTGGATGGAGGTGGGGACACTGTCCTGCCTGCCACAGTGGGTATGCAGTGCCCCGACATGTCCAGGCAGAGCCAGCTTGCGCGTCCAAGATCCGCATCAGTCTGTGCTCCAGCCTGCAGAGCAAGCAGGCTCCCCTTTCCCCACACCCTCTTCCTGCCTTCCCTCCAACAGGCCTGCTCCAGCCTGACCTCGCCCACATCCAAGGCCTTGGGGTGCAGACCACTACCTGCTGGCTCCAACTTGGAGGACAACTGCTTGTGAGGTGAATGGGCCTCCAAAGGGTACATGTCTTAAAACATGATAAAATGTAATACCCAGTGCTAGTGAGGCTACGGTGAAAAGGGCAGCCTGAGGCACTGCCCAGGAGAACAGAAAAAAAAACTGGCAACAAGTTTCAAGAGCCATGACAACTTCAGACCTTTTTATTCTGTAACTTGCTCTTCTGGCTCTCCCAGGTCCATCACATGGGGATGGGGGGGCGTGCTGGTTAAACAGGCATTCAGCTGACTTGAGCTGGGCCTGGAGGCAGCAAATGGGGTGCAGTAAGAGGAGAGTTAGAGGTGAGCTCTGGGTATGACTCACACACCCTCAAGGAAAACAACAGCATGCGAGGGAGCTCAGCAGGATGGCCAGCGCCTCCGGCTGAGGAGGGACGCTCCCTCCTGTCTGCTGTGTGGCCGCCCTGTCCTCACCCCGCTCCGGAGCCCTGCACCCCCAGCTCTCTGCTTCCTGCCATGTGCAGGGGTCACTGCTACTTTCCAGCAGAGTGAATCATAAACAGTGAGAGAGGGAAGAACGTGAGTCAGAGAATGGGGGAGAGAGCAAAGGAAAGAGGATTCCACAGGGTGGTTTAAAAGAAAAAGGCCCCGCTAAAGAGCAGGGTGCTGGGGCTTTCCGGGAGACTGCTGTGACATTTGTCCAGACCGAGCAGTATCATCAGACCACAGTCTTCACAGAACACAGGCTCAGCTGAGGTGCCTGCCCGACTAACTGAAAACAATGCTGAGTGTGCCGCCCTGGCAGAGAGAAGGCCAGCATCTTCCCCTTCTATCTGTCTAATACATCGTTTGCAAGCTGCTCTCTCCAGCAATTACCTTTGGGTGATGTGTGCTGAGTGTGAGGCTGGCTAGGACCAGCCTAGGACAAGAGCCTGGGTGCTGGTGGGCAGGACGCTGAGGTTCAGTGGGGTCCAGCCTTCCAGCCCCTGGAGCCAGCAGCACTCACAGCTGGGTCTGTGGACTCAAAGTCCTGAGGACCCGTAAGTTCTCCAAGAGGTGCAAACAGTGGGGTTTTTGCACTGGTCACCTCTGTCTCTCCGCCATACCCAGTCCCTGGCTCCCCCTCCTCCTGCTTTGCTGGGCTGCAGTTGGGTAAGTCCTTGTCATCCAGGTCTGGGCAATGGGTGGCACCAGCCATCGACAGAAGGGCAGGAGAGCAGGAGGCGGGGGTGTTTGGTCTCCCTCTCTGCCCTGGCCCCATGGGGCAGCTTCTTCCTCCAGCAAAGAAGAGCTGGGCCCGGAGGCAGCAAACTGGTCTCACTAATTCCCCCCTCCAGCCCCCTCTGAGGCCAAGTTTAGTGAGGACGCTGCACTGTGTTAGCCTGGGGACAGCACCAGCCCACGAGGGGTCTCCAATCCACCCACGACACAGAGTCCCTTTCTGAAACCTGCCAAGTTACCTCGTCTCCTGCGGGGTCACTGCCCTCCATAATGGGGACATGGGGGGAGGCTACTTGTTTTGCAAAGATGTATTCAAATTGTTGTGATTTTAGGGATACTCTGTCCTCTCACCGGGACACATGTACCCTGACAATTGATTATCATAACGTGATAAACTCACTTTTGAGGGGCCATCCAGCCCACGGCTGACTAGAGCAGCTGGGAGATCACCTTCCCCAGCCTTGGATCCTCCTGGGCGACCTTCGGGAAAGCCAAGCGGACCAGGCCTCGCCCATGTAGCGGCCTTTGCTGGCTGCCTGTCCCTGTGGTCATGCTTAAGCCTCCCCTGGAATTCTAGAATGCCACCTGCTCCATCCTCCACCCAACGCCTTCCCTCAAGCTTCACCTCTGACCTCTGGCCTCTGCTCTCAGAACTCGCCTCTGAAGCCTCCTGATCACTTGATAGGAAGACAACTGAGTAACTCTACCCTCTGCAGTTTGGCCGGGGCCGGGTTGAACCTGCCACCCTCAGTATATGGGGCTGGCGCCCTACCCACTGAGCCATAGGCACTGCCCAAGCTACCCCCTCTTTTAAGAGACAAGGAAGTTTGGGACCAACTTTCCATACCCAAGCAGGGGCAGCCCCCCAACATCCCATAGGACCCCACCGTTGCAGGGGACGACATGGGCACCTTCCTCGCTCCCTCCCTCCCCACCTGCAGTCCTCCCAACAGCCCATGTATCTCTGTCTCTCTCTATATATATTTCTCTCCATCTCTGTTCAAACGGTCAACCTGGAGCTTCCAAACCCAGCAAACTCCTACGAAGGTCCCACCAGGCTATGACAGGCCAGCCTGAGCCAGGGCCCTGGACGCCCTGCTTGCACCAGGAGAGAGCCGGGAACCAACCTGGCTGTGTAGTCAGGGTTAGGAACCACCAAATTAAGCTCCTCTAAATCTGTGGTTCTCAACCTTCCTAATGCCACGACCCTTTAAGACAGTTCCTCATGTTGTGGTGACCCCCAACCATAAAATTATTTTCACTGCTCTAAATTCTTCCCTTTCCAGCATTCCAGGACTTCCATCCCCTCTCGGGGAGTCACTGTCTGCCTGTCCCCATCACGCAAGGCAAGAGCAGCTTCCGTCCTCATCTGTGTGTTGTATGTAGCAAGCTGAGACTCAGAGCAGCGTGACAAGGCCACAGTCACAGGTCACATGGAGGGTCACTGAAGAAGCCTGGAGCAGGTCTTGTTGGGTTTGCTGCCCAGCCCCTTCCTCTGACATCAGCCCGAGTCTGACCAGCTCGGAGAGATACCAGCCTCCCCATCAGACATGAACAAGGAGACAAAGAGAGAGATAGGAGGGGAAAGGCACACTGGTGGGTGCCCATGTGCTCCCAGTGACCCCCCTCCGACATTGAGGCCACCCCAGTCCGCACAGGCCCAGCCCTGAGGACACATTCTCAGACCCCTCCCAGGGGAGGACCTGGCAGTGGTGCCCGTACAGAGCCCAGGGAAGGCCCACCTTGGATACTCAGGTCCCGTCCAGCACAATCTGTTTCTAATTCCCTGACACAGGGGGCAATTTATCCTCCTCCCTCACTGCCGAGGGCCTCGCATGCCTCAAGGATTACACGCTGAGTGAACTCTGTCCGCGCAGCGGAGTCAGCGGGGAGTGAGGACAACGCGTTCCATTGTTCCCCGCCTGCCTTCCCAACACCCTGATTGGCAAGAAAATGTCTCCAAGAGGCGAATGGAAAGAAAACATTCCCCCACCGAGCCCCCCCACCCCCCACAGGCTGCACAGCCACCGCCGCTGGGACATCTTTGTAGGATCTGGTGGGCCGGAGACCTGCTCTGTTCCCAAACAAAGCTCCAATCTCCCCGCTGCCCTGTTCCCAGGGAAATTAACCTCAGAATTAGAGGTGAGCCGCAGGGGACTACGCACCCAGACTTCCCAGGCAGGCCAGTTTGCAGACACTGCTCTGGCATCACTTATTAATATAATCATTGCGGTTACAACTCACAGAGCATTCACTACATGTTAAGGGTCGTGCCCTCCCCAAGCCAGTTGTGACCCTGAGGACATGTACAAGGTGCTGGCTGTGTGGCCCGCTCATTTAATCCTAACACACAACCGCAAGGTCAGTGCTGCTGTTGGTCCCATTTCACAGATGGGGAGACAGAGGTTACAGGAGTGAAGTGAACTCAAGCTCACTGAGGGAGCCTCAGGAGAACTTGGAGCCAGAGCCACTAGGTTCAAAACCCTGCAGCCTCCCTCCCCAACCATTCCACTGCCCTTGCCGCCCCCTTCCTCAAGGAAACTCAAAACTCCTCCCCATCTTCAGCCCCTGAGTCCCATTGTGTCACCCCATGTCTCCTAGCTGGCGTGCACGGTCTTGTTCAAGGACAAGGTGGACAGGAAGTGAAGCACGTGGCCATGGCGGGCAGAGGCTCAGCTCCCTCCCAAGAGATGGGACTCTGGACACCTGTGCTATGGCAGCCAGACCCCCACTGTGGAGCAAAGCCCATCAGATGGGTCTCCTGGGGCTGCCAAAACAAAGCACTGTGATGGGGGCTTAAAACAGCAAGAAGTCGCTCTCTCCAGGTCCTTCCAGGGTTGCAGGGACAAACCCTGCCACGTGAGGGGCCTCCTGCCTCTCCCCGATCCTGGTGGTCACCCAAACCCTTGTTCTGCAGCTGCAGCACCCGTCCTCTGCCCCTCATCACGTGGTCTCCGTGTACCTCTGCGTGTTGTCTTCTTATAAAGACACAGTCATTGGAGCAAGGCCACCCTAATCCAGCATGACCATAACTTAATTACATCTGAAAAGACTGTTTGCAAGAAAGCTATGCTCTTAATAACAAAAAAACCCACTTGAACTAGTGGAAGCTAAGTATGATTAAAAATATAATAATGTTGGCTCGGCACCTGTGGCTCAAGTGGCTACGGCGCCAGCCACATACACCTGAGCTGGCGGATTCAAATCCAGCCCGGGCCCCTCAAACAATGATGACGGCTGCAACCAAAAAATAGCCGGGCATTCTGGTGGGCCCCTGTAGTCCCAGCTACTTGGGAAGCAGAGGCAGGAGAATCGCTTAAGCCCAAGAGATGGAGGTTGCTGTGAGCTATGACATCACAGCACTCTACTCAAGGCAACAGCTTGAGGCTCTGTCTCAAAAATAAATAAATAAAAATAATATGATGTTAATAAACAAGGAAGCAGAACTACCCTAAGAAATGACAACGGGGCCTCAGCATTGCCCTGGGAGTTCACACAGGGCCTCGTCCTCAGAGGGCCCGTCCTTGCCACCACCTGGAAATTTTTTTTTTTAAATCATTGCTGTTATTAATTCTTAATAACTTTACCCTTGACCAGCTCGATCATGCTGGGGACCTTGGGGTACGGTGTTGACACAATCAGCATATCTCACCCCAGTGCTGAGGAATTGGGGGTGTTAATCCTTCTACTCCCTTTTGTGCTATGAGGACCCCCCACACACAGTGTCCCTGTTCTGCCCACTGGTAGGCTGGAGGAGCCGCCAGGCGGGAGACGTCCGGTCACTGCCTTAGTCTGTCCCTGCTGCTATAACAAAACAGCCGGACTGGGCCATTTATAAAAACCAGAAACTTATTTCTCACAGTTCTGGAGGCTGGGACATCTGAGATCAAACTCCTGGAGGCTCAGCGGCTGATGAGGGCCCAGCTCTTCTTCTAAGATGGTGCCTTGTGCTGTGTCCTTCAGAGGGGACAGACACTGGGTCCTCACGTGGCAGGGGGAGCCAGGAAGGCAAAACAGCCCAGCAAGATCCCTGGAGCCCTTCCACAAGGCACCAGCTCCACTCATGAGGAAGCAGCCCTCGCCGCCTAAGCACGTGGTGAAAGCCTCCCCTCCAAATCCCATCTCGTTGGGTCTCAGGTTCCAGAACATGAATCTGGGGACACAAACACTCACACAGCAGCATGCGGGGCTGGGGCCCACCCAGGGCACCTGCCGGGCAGTGGATGCAGAGCTGGGTAGTAGGCAGCTCTAGTGGGGGCATCACACCTGGCTGAGGGCCCCCAGGGACAGGCAAGGCGGATGCTGGTACCAGTCAAGCCGCCCATTCCAGGGACGCGTGAGCACAGAGAACACCGCATCTCAATCACTCCACTCCCTGGCTTAAAATGTAGACTGAAACGAAAATGCACCCCCACTGCCAATCACGAGTCCACACGCTTTCCACGCCTGACCTGTGGCCCTGGCCCCTGGCTCTCTGTGCCTGGCCACACAGGCCTCCTCTCACACCAAGCCCACCCTCCCCTTCTGCGTCCTTCAGAAGCTTTTCCCTCCACCTGCCAAGTCCATCGCTCCTTCTCCCACTCACGTCTGGATCCCTGTCATCCTTCAGGGGACGGTGCAGGTGTCACTCGCTCAAGGAGGCTTCCTGAGCCATGCTAGCGCCCCTTCTCTCCATTTCTACCTGCTTCCATTACAGCAAACTGATCATTAAGTTTGTATTTATTTCCTTCCTAATCACCTGTCGCCCCACCAATTTCGAACCCCACAAGGGCAGGCGGGGCATCCCTTTTGTCCACCGCTGCATCCCCAAAGCCCTGAAAGGTTCCCTGAGGCTCAGTTTTTGGCAAATGAGTGAATGAAGTTGGCATCCTGAAGTTCTCTGCACTCGGTGGGAACCTCTGGCAGGCATCGCTGAAATGGGAAATATTCTGAGAAGCACAGCAGCTGTTACAAGCGGCATCAGCCCCCAAATACACCC
Source organism: Galagoides demidoff (assembly GCA_963574575.1). Lineage (NCBI taxonomy): Eukaryota > Metazoa > Chordata > Mammalia > Primates > Galagidae > Galagoides > Galagoides demidoff. Next base: position 93,902 of record CAUYQV010011306.1, on the reverse strand, counting down.
ACGGGGCAGGGGGCTAACAACCCCCCAGAAGTGTCCCCCTCCTGATCCTTGGAACATGCAGATATGTCACCTTATGTGGCAAAGAATTAAGGTCCAGATGGAAATAAGGTCAGCGCTAACCAGCAGACCTTAAATAGGGAGCGTGTCCTAGGTCGCGGCTCAAATGTAGCCATGAGGGGCCTTAAATGTGGAAGATGAGGCAGAAGAGAGAATCTGAGAGAGAGATGACAAACTGGGGCAGGAGGATAAGTGCTGCTGGCTGAGAGGGAGAGGGGGAGGCCACACACCAAGGGGCACCTGCAGCCTCTAGAAGCCAGAAAAGGTGAGGAACAGACTCTCCCCTGGACCTCCAGAAGGACGAGCTCTGGAAACACCCTGGAAAGTGGCAGAGCTGGGGCCACAGACCAGGCAGCAGGCTGCCTGCCATGAGTGGCTGTGGGGGCTGAAGGAGGAACAGGTGGGCACATTCAGCATGGCACAAGACAGGACAGTGGCGGAGAGGATCAGCCCCATCCAGCTTAACAGGCCAATCGCTTTCCTCTCCGAGAATAATGCTTCCTTGGCCCTGGCCTGGGCTGACTCACTATGTGTCCACAATTACAGGGTCATAGCAAAGCCCTGGACTTGGGGCTGAAGCCCTGGGGCCAGAATTTGCATGGCAGCCACCATCATGGAGTCTGGCTAAGTCCTGCGAGGGGGTGAGGCGAGGGGGTGACCTAGGAGGTGACTACGGCTGCCATCACATGGAGGTGAATACAATGGCTCCATCTTGTTCCTCCTGCTGTCTCTGAAAAGATTCTGGAAAATTCCAGAGCCAGGGTGGGTTACTGCTCACTCCCATCCAGCAAAGAAGTGGGTGACTTGCTTCCTTGCTTCTCAGGGATAGTGAGATGGATTTTCTCCTGAAACGATCCCTGCAGGAGGGCAGGCCAGTGCCGGGGAACCAGCTGTGCACTCCTCCAAGAGGAGGGCGGGCGGCCATGGAAAACAGCCCTGCCCAGCTCCCTCTGAGACACAGACGGCCCAATGTCCTCCTTCCCGCTGCTTCTCACCCCGGGACCCTGGCGCCGGGGCTGCGTTCAGCCCTGAAAACCGAGTAAGGATTTGGGTGGGAAGCGTGAGGCAGTTGAGCTCTGCAGAGGGGCTCCGGGTATTTCAAAAATTAAAAATTAAAAATAAATCATCAGTGACTTGCGGGGGGCGGGGGGGAAGCGTTTCTCTCTAATCCAGGCATAGTTAACCTTTCGGAGCTCTTAGACCCTTCAGGAAGTCTCACAAACCCAGTGGGCCCCTCTCAGAATGTTTTTCCCTGTATAACACTTGCAGGATTACAGAAGACACAATTATACTGAAATATAGTTATCAAAATATTTTAAATTGCGATGTAGTCGGATATGTGCCTTTTGGAAACACAGATCTCACGGACTCAAAGTAGCTCTGAGCTCAAGTTATATTTTGGAAACGAGCTTGTACTGTGATGAGAAAATGTGACCTCGCTGGTGATAAAGGGACCAAGTCTGTTACTGCTACTGGCTAATTGCCTATGTCCACAATGGGGGAAATGCCGACTTTCAGTTTAGAGAAAATAAAGATGCAATATTTTTCCATCCGGTGTCACCAACCCTCTGAATTCTCTCCACAGACACCCTGGTTAGGACCCCCAGGGACAACCGTAAGATTCTTCCTACCTCCTGGATCTTCAAGCTTCGCTCAGACTATTAGCAAAGAGGTCTCAGTAACAAACCTTCATGTGACCCACAAGATGTTCTGAAGTTCGTGTTTAAAAAACACCTTCGGGAAAAGAAAAACTTGAAAAAAAATTGATCATTTCTAGGTACAAGATTTAGGATTTTTTTTTCCTTTTTTGCTCATTTGTCTCATTACATATCTTTTTTCTTTTTCTTTTTTGCAGTTTTTGGCGGGGGCTGGGTTTGAACCCACCACCTCCGGCATATGGGGGCAGCATCCTACTCCTTGAGCCACGGGCGCTGCCCATCATTATATATCATTTTTATGATTATTGAATTTGTATAATAAAAAAAAACTTCACTAATAGTGATGACTTTTATAAACAAAGTTTTCATTTTTAATAGTCTACAAAATAGTACTGTTTGAATTTTCCCTAGTGGATGTGCATTACACTTTAAATTAAAAGCTAATAAACAGGCCAGTTGCAGTGGCTCAGTCATAGCACTTTGGGAGACCAAGATAGGAGGATCACTTGAGTTCAAGACCAATCTAGACAATAACGAGACTGCCTCTATAAAAAAATTAAAAAATCAACCAGGCATGGTAGCACAGCACCTGTAATCCCAGCTACTCGGGAAGCTGAGGCAGGAGGATTGCTTGAGCCCTGAAATTTGAGGTTTCTATGGGCTGTGATGCCACAGCCTCCTACCCGGGAGACAGAGTGAGTCTCTGTCTCAAAAAACAAAACAAAACAAAAGCTGATAAAGAACCATTAAACTGTACACTTTAAATGAGTGAACTGTAATTATATCTGAAAGCAGCTAAAAATATTTAATCTATGACTAGCTTTAGACGTTCCACTTAGACACATGGTTATCTTGGACCAACTTTTTATCAACTTTTTAATGAACTAAAAGCTAATCAGTCAAACAAACTGTAAAAAAAGTTATGAGCCATGTGGAAAATGTAAACATTGTTTAGGTATCAGTGATATAAAGTAACAGTTGCTGAATATTCTAAGTGTGACAATATTATGATTACATGCTGCAGGTAAGAGACCCAAACACACAATGCATCTCTCTGTTACTTCTTAGGACTGCATGTAAATCTACAATTGTCTCTACAAAAAATGCTTAATTAAAAAGAGAGAGAGGTTCTTATCTCTTTGAGATGGTTCTAAAGCAGCAAGGGATGAAAAGACGAGATGTCATGAATTGGCTTCAGAAAAGACTGGGCTGGGGGAGCAGGTGGGCACCGTGGGCAGGAGACCGGGAAGCTGGTGACCGCTGACCTGGGGCCACATGCACACAACTTTGCTCTATTCTTGTATATGTCCAAAATGTTCCATAATGAAACATTTTTTATGATAATTATTTTTAAAAATTGGACAAGCAGTAAGAAAGAAAATTGCTCAAGGTAATCAGGTTTCTAGAAAAATTATTTTGTGTTTTGAAAACTCCAGAAGGTGGTGTCGTGGTGTTTGTGGCTGTGCTCCTTTTGTTTTATAAGTCAAGGGGGGTTTAATAATACCCTCGCTAGCCCTCCTCCCAGCCTAGCACACACCAGCGCCTGGGAAGGGCCTGGCCAGATGGTGAGCAGTGGGCAGTGAGGCTTCTGGACAAGGCGCAGTGGAGGAGCGCTAGAGTCCAGTCCAGCCTGGGGCCCATGTCCACTCACTGCAGGCCCTTCCCCATTCCCAGCCTCCATTTTCCCCATCCCAGAGAGGAGTTTCGAACTAGGAGAACTTCTAGGCTTCCTTCCAGCTGTACTCCCTGTGATCACAGCAGACGTGTTTACTTGGGCACTAATCAAGCAGGGCCCGGGGCCCACAGGCCGCCCTCCATCACACAGGCTCTGACATGCCCCAGGGAAGCCACGGGCTCCCGCTGCTTCCCAAAACACTGGTGCTCCACGCCCCGCCGTGGGCCCAGCACGTGAGGCGAGGCCGAGGTGTCCAAGTGAGGGCGTTTACAGGGACCCTGCCGGCGGGGCCAAGGGTGTGAACAGCAGCGAGCCTCTTTCTGGCCCTGCAGCTGATGGTGTCCCTGCCGCCCTTGGGCCTCACCCTGAGCCCTTGCACATCTTGCCAGCTGTTCCCGGGTGTGGCCCAGAGAGCGCAGACTCAGGACCTGGCGGCAGCCAAGAGTCATGAGGACTCCTGGCGGTCACTGGCTGGCGAGAAGCCAAGGCTCGGGCCCCTTCAAGGTCCCTCGACCCTCTTCTGTGGCCCAAATTCACACTCAGGCCCCGCAGGCCCCGACTTCCAGGCTCCCCCTCAGACTGCATGGCTGGCCCTCTCCCTGCTCTGACACCAGGCACGGGGCCCCAAGCCACCATGTCAGCCTGGTCTGGAAGCCCTCCAGGAGTGTCCCCTTACTGAGGGGCGACACCCTGAGGGACAGTCTCAGGCCCCGCGGTCAAAGACACACCAAACGTGCCCTCCACAGGCCTTCCCAGAACCTTTACCAGGCCACTGTGCCCCCAGGGTCTGGGGTGTGAGGATGTCCGCTTGGCCACCTATCTGACCCAGAGCTTGAGTATTAACAGGCATCTTAGAGGCTGGTGGCCTCCAGGAAACACCTTCCACGCTGGTGCCGGGAGACCCGAGGCTGCAGGCGTCTGAGTATCACCTGCTCACTCAGGTGGGCCGTCTTGTCCCATCTTTCGTTCTTTCGTACTGTCTTGCTCTCTTTTGCCAATATTCAGCATACGGTGTTTTTCAACTCGTAATTGATTATTTGTTTCAGAAACAGTGGTTTGCTGTGAGGATTGAGTCAGCTGGAGCAGGGGCAGCATGTGGTGTAGCCTTTGGCTGTCCTGACTCCTCGACATCACGATAACGGCTGGTGGGTGTCACGGTAGTGCTGGATGGTGTCTGCCTAGAAATACTTGGATTCTGTAGTGAATTCTCTCTGGGAGGGGGCTGAGGGAGCTGTCCGCCCCTCAGGGGAAAAACAAGACAAAGGAACCCCCCTCTTCAGCTGTATCAATGTGTCCAAACCCCAACATAAAACGCCAGCAGGGCAGAACCCACCTCCTCAGGCTGGACGCCACCAGCCCCACAGCCAACAGGAAGGTGAATGGCAGTCCTGTCCCCCACCCTCACCCATACCCACATGCTCAAACTTGCAGGTCCAGTGGTATGAAAGGGCACCTGCCAGACCAAGAACACGGGACAAACAGAAAAGTTGTTCAAAGTATGGAACTGTCTTCCGCAGGGCAGCATATGGGGCTCGGCTGTGTGATGAGAGACAAGGGGAGCCTGAGACGGGCCAGTGGCCAATGCTTCTGCAGCCTCCTAATCCTCCCTCACGTGCCTCATGGGTGCAGAACTGACACCAAGACAAAAAGCTGGCCGGAGACACAGCAGGAGCTCTTACTGCCACGGACAGCGAGTTTGCCGAGTTCTCAGTCAGCCTGCCGGCCCCCTGTGTCCTGGCCGCTGGGCCTTCCCACCCGAATGCAAGACTCTGCACCCATATGTACCAATCCACATAGCCTCTGCCCCAGTGGCCCTCCCTGGCCCTACCTGGGCTACACTTGTTCATAGAGTGTGTGTTTTCTGGCCTTCTAGACTTTCAATCATTTGCAAATATTTAATTGAGCACCTAGTGTATGCAGGTCACTGGGGCAAGGGGTTCATCCAGGACTGACCAGAGGAACCACCAGTGATATTCTGCCAATGGGGAATAACTGATGTCCTTATGTGAAACAAGAGAGGAGGGACACAGCCATGCCATGGAGAAGGCCATGGAGAGAGAGCCCAGCGTGGGGCAATGTGTATGCAAGCCAAGGAGCTCTGAGAGCCACCAGCAACAGCAGGAGCCGGGAGAGAGACGGACAGCTTCTCCCTCTATACCCACAGGAAGGGACTGACCTTGCCCCACCTCACCTGTGGGCTTCTGGCCTCCAGAACTCAGAGACAATAGTGTCTGTTCTAAGCTACCCAGTTTGTGATGATTCACTTTGGCAGCTCCAGGACACCTGCACATACTCTGAGGTGTGTTTGACTGCAGCCCCCTGAAGCCACAGCAGCAGCCTGGGCCCTCTACACACCTTCCATGCCTAGTGAGGGCTCACCTGTTCCCAGACACAGGGGGAGCACTGACATGCCGAGAGCTCGGCTCCCTGTGGACTGGAGTCCACATGCTACGGAGCAAGCCCACCCCACAGAGGTGGGAGAAGTTAGAGTCGCCGCCAGCCTAGCATTGCTGTCCAAGGTGACGAGAAAGGGCCTGTGGCAAACTGGACAAAACCATTGCCACTATGTCTGGGCTCTGGAAATGAGCCGGAAGCTGACCCCACTCTGAGGAGGGGCTATCCCTACAGAGCAGCTGGGCTGTGGGTGTGAACACCGGGGTCTGCACCTTCCCGCCTTCTCCCCTCTCTGGATCAGCATTGCCGGCAGGTTCCAAACACCAGCCTGTGCTGCCTGGAGCCAGCCTCCACTGGGAGGTATAAAATGAGGGTCTCGTTCAGCTAACAGGGCTGGGGTGAAACCAGGGAGTGAAAGCCCACAGCTTGGTAGCCCAAAGCTGAGGTCTCTGCTGGGGTGAGTGGCAAAAGGGCAGCCTTGGGACAAGAGAAAAGAAAGTCCAGGAGTGCCCAGTCCCTGCTGTCTGGGAAACTGCTCTACCCAGGGAAACCGGGGAGCCCACTAGAAAGTGAGAGTGAGGGCAGCCTTGAGAACTGGGGGCTCCAAACACATTCCTTGCTCACGGACAGACGAGGGAAGCTTCAAGCTCACAGCATTTGAGCACAATCTCTGCCCAGATCAGCAGCTGAGCACAAGGCCACGCAGAGATGAGGAGGACCTCCAGGAAGCCAGGCTCAAAAGATAAAAGTCAAGCCCCAGCAGAGACATCAGTGGCTGCACATTTGGGGGAGGGGGCAGAATTTGCAAGTTGATCCAGAGAAAAGTTACTTTAAAAAAAAAAGTAAAAATAAAAATACTCTCAGAAATACAACTCAGAATCCAAATTTGCTATGACATATTACTTGAAATGTCCAGCACTATGGAAAGGCCCATGTGGTGAGGAACTGAGGCCTCCTGCTGACTTCAGAAGTGGCTCGTCCAGCTCCCGTCCAGCCTCCGGATGAGACCACAGCCCCAAACACCATCTGGGATTGTGACTTCACAAGACACCAGAGCCCCCAGGCCAAGCTCTCTGAGATCCTGATCCTCAGAAACCCTCACAAGACACCACAACCCCCAGGCCAAGCTCTCTGAGATCCTGATCCTCAGAAACCACGAGCTTGTCAATGCTTATTGCTGTTTTAAGCAGCTAAATTTAAGAATAATTTGTTATACATAAATAAATAACTGATACGTCTGGCCTCTCCAACGTGGGCAGAGTGGGGAGGTAGGGCAGGAAATATGGAATCTCTGTAGGGAACTTAACTCAGTTCTACAAACATGCTCTAGGGTCCTGGACTCGACCAGAGAAGCAGTTTGCAGGTGAGCAGAATATTGTAAATGTTAACATGAAAATTCACCCATTGTTAATACAATTTTCACCTACAAGTTTGAAGGGTCTTTTTTCCTCCTTTCTACACAAAACAGCACCACTGGGATCCCTGGAACTCTTCTCCTGTGGACAGTGGGCTGAGAATTTGTTCTCATCCACCACTGAAATGAACACAGCCCAGCCCTGAAAGGATTCCATGCTTGGGTGGCAACAAAAAAAATCAAATAAACCACATGTGTTCCAGGAGGGGCTTCCATTAAAAATGTGGAGCTAATTAGCTCCCTGGAGTGATGTCCCAGGGGTGGACAGGGAGGAAGGGCCAGGGAATGTAGGTAGACATCTAGAAGGGCCTCCCTGCAAGGACCAGCAGCCCAGCAAGGTGGCCAAAGGACTGAAGCAAACAGCAGGGCAAGAAGTGCAGCCCCCAAGACTGGAGTGGACACAACAGGAGGCCACCAGGATGGTGCCATGAGCCAGAGCCCCAATCCCCACCACCTCTGTCTGGCCATGACAAGACTAGGGCACCTTTGTTTCAGACACCAGAGGGACAGGGGAATGATCACCACTGAGCCAGGGGCTCACTGCAGTCCTAGGAGGCAGGTACCATTATTCTTCCCATTTTGCCAATGAAGAATCTGAGGATCAGAAATGCTGATTCACTTGCCTAAGGCCACACAGCCATGAGTCTCTAAGAAGCAAGAGCCCAGCCCTGATCTGCCTGAGTCCTGAGCCTCCGCTGCTGGGATGTAATTCGCATGACAGTTAATGAATAACATGCCAGCGAGAATCCCTTTGTAATATTTCAATAGTGCCAGTGCCCAAATTTCTGAGGCAATGTTCATAGCTGTCAGGTGTCGTGTTATAACACAGTCCATTAAAAAGTCCTTAGGAAAATGAAGCGCTGGAGACTTGAGGGCTGTGAGGACGACACTAAGGAGGGGAGATCTGTCCCCTTCCTGTTTTCCTTTCTTTTTTAACATTACCTAATTCTCCTTGAGGGAAAACAGTGTGGCCTGAAAGGCGCCCGGCAGAGACCACAGTTGGCTGGTCTGATGGTTTGGTTTACGGTCAATGGTTCCCCTTCAAAGTAACAGTTTACTCAGCAGCCCTGACTTGATTTCTTTCATTTTAATTCAACTTTTTGAGTAGGTAAGACTTTAATACACGCCACAAATGCAAAAGGAACAGAAGTGTCAGTAAGACCTCCCTGTGCGTCACTTCCCTGTCAGCATGGTGGGCCCCGCATCTCCTTCTACAGGTGATTTGGGTAAGTTCCTCCTAAGCAGGTGGCTGCTTCCTCATCTGCACCTGACCTGTCCACTTCACAACATACCTTAGATGCTGTCAGTGAGCAGCATGCACAACCCCTGCCCAGCACACGGCAGGTCCCAGCATGCTTTGCTGCCATTGCTGTTCCCGCCATCTTCATTGGGTCAACCCAGACCCGGACCTCAGGACTTCCTCTCTCTCCCTTCTCAGTTGTGTCTCCTGGTTGTGTGGGTGCATTGTAATGTACTCCTTCTAATAGGCACCTAGATGGGTCAGCATCTCATTTGAAGTCAAATGAGGCTGTATTGATGACTCTGTGGGTGTAACATCTTGCAAATGTGCAAATCTAGTCACAGTATCAGAGTCCTAGGAGCAGGACAGCTGGGGACAGCCGTGCACATCTCAGATTTCTATAAGTATTACCAGTTCCCTCCAGGGAGCTGTACCAAGCATCACTCCCGCCCACCACCCAGGAGGGCAGTGGCCCTTGCACTTGGCACCCTTGGAGGTGACTCAACTGCCCCCACTTCCTCACATCTCAGAATGTTTTGGGGTCCCAAGTGCCAAGCCCCTCAGGTGGCATAAAGTGCTAACACTTCATCTCACCTTCCCCGGAATGACTTGCCAATGTCATGGAACAGAAGGACAGGAGCATCTCCTGTGGGGACAGAGTCTCCCTGTGTCTTTGCTTGAAACAAGAAAAAAGGCAAATACCTTCAAAACCAAGTCAGGAAACCGAGGGAGGACATTGCCAAGTTTTAGGAGAGAAAGGGCATGAAGAAAGAAAAGCCTTTTCATCACAGAGTCAGGTGTCACCAAGAAGAGAATTTAAACTTAATTCAAAATACGTCATTCTAGGGGTCTGGGAATGAGACGGCTTGAGGCTGGGAAGAAAATATCCTTCTGGATTCTTACATTAGGGAAACAAGAACATTCAGGAATGTTTGGCATATAAGAATGTTCAGGAAAAACAAGAAAAGAAAACCAGAAGCAAGCCATTCAAAAAGACCAACAAAGCAGACGGAGACCCTCAGCAAGTGTGATCGGTGAGCACAGAGGGAAAATTCACATGAAGAGCACGGGCAGGGGAGGCAAAGCGTGTCCACGGCGAGACTGTAGAGTTGTAGGCGACTCTTGAGTACAACTTTTTAAAACAAGATCACAGGTGTCAATGACACGGACAATTTACTTGGAAAATGCAAGCGGCCAAGGTGGCTCGAGAAGACACCTCGACGGGCAGGCCCTTCCTCGAGTCCTTCCTGCCTCCTTCACTTGACTCGCAGAGGAGCCAGGAGCTGCACTCAACCTTCCTTCTTCCCTCGTAAACCACGCCCCTCCTTCCCCACCTTGGGCTGCTGTTTCTGCATGTCCCTGTGGCCTCCTGTCCCTGCCACAGACGGATGTGACCTGGCAGCTTTTCTTCTGCTGAAGCAGCTCAAAGAGCCACATTTCCCTAGACTCCCAGCCTTGGGAGCTTGTAACAAATGAGAAAGATCTAGAAACAGCCACCTGCTGCTGAGCACAGCCAGTCCCTCGGGCAACATGGGGGCACCGTGGCGATGTGGGCCTTTCTAATTCCTGCTGACCACAGACAGAGTCTGAGTTGGGGCCAGAGGCCCTCTGGGGTGCCAGCTGCCAGCTCCAAGTGAATCTCAAGACCCCAAGGACACATGGTGAGGCTGCCCGGCCAGGCCCCTCTCAGGGTCTGTTCCTCCCAGACAGGCACAAATAGCTCTTTGTGGTTGAAGTGAGCACTTTTTACCACTTGTCCTGGACCTTTTGCTTCCCTGGGTCACATGTAATGTCAGCATGGGGTTTGCCAGCACAGCCATGATGTCAACCCCTGGAGATAAGTCCTGGGGTCAGAGAGAGCAAACTGCTCCCCCTCACCTCGCCTCTGCTCTGGGGGGAACAATGCTCATCAAACCGAGGCACCCGGCGTCTCCCCCAGGCTGGTGCCACCTCCCCTCTCCAAGCCTAAATTGCAGATTGGCTGAGTAACTGCCTCCAAGGGCCAGGCCCAAAGACGACGTGGCCAGGGGCAGGAGCCCTCCACTGACCCGTGAGGAGGGAGTGCGGAGAAGAGACTTTCCAGAAAGAGCTGACTCACGGTTCCCAAAAGGCCACAGCCAGCCCATGGAGCCGTCGACAGGCTGACGGCCACGTCCGTGTGGTGGGACATCATCCACTGACACACACCACCTCGAACGGACCTCGAGACCACTGCTCAGGGAAAGAAGCCACGGAGTGTGTGACTCAATGTCCTCAAAACCCACAGACCCAGAAACAGCTCAGTGGTGTCAGGGGCTCAGTATAGGAGGACGGAGAAAGGGAAACGGAGGGGTGGGGGGTCAGCTAAAGGGCACGGGTTTCTTTGCAAGATGATGAAATTTTCTAAAACCAGCTATGGTGATGGCTGCACAGCCTGTGGCCGTATGGAAACCTAAAGGCTTGTATAGTTTTGTCTGGTCTGTGAATTCTATCTCAATGAAACTGTTAAAGAAAGGAAGAAAGAGAGAAGAAGGGAGGGAGATGGAGAGAGAGAGAGAGAGAGAGGAAGGAAGGGAGGCATTGCAGCAAAACCCAACTTCATTATTTCTTAGCTGTGTGATCTGGGGCAGGTGACTAACTTCTCTGTGCCCTCACTTTTTCTTTTCTTTTTTTTTGAGACAGAGCCTCATGCTGTCACCCTGGGTAGAGTGCCATGGCATCACAGCTCACAGCAACCTCCAACTCCTGGGCTCAAGCGAGTCTCCTGTCTCCGCCTCCCAAGTACCTGGGACCACAGGCACCTGCCACAATACCCGGCTATTTTTTGGTTGCAGCCATCATTGTTGTTTGGCGGGGCCCGGGCTGGGGATTCGAACCCACCACCTTAGATGTATGTGGTTGACGCCTTAGCCGCTTGAGCCACAGACACCGAGCCCCCTTACTTTTTCAATATAAAAACTAGTCATCATTGTACCAACTGCTCTGTCACACGAAGACCAGTGACAGTGTGTGTGAACACAAGCGTCGCACTAAGGGTCAGTGCACACTGCCTCCCTCCCCTCTCACCCCAAGCAGTAAAGAGATTAGCCAAGGGACCAGGCAGAGGTGGATGGGCATGTCACAGTTATTATTGAGAAGGACAGGAGTGCTGCCCACTGCGGCCACCTCCACCTCGAAACATGAGGACTGAGAACACATTTTTTTCCCCCACTAAGGGTTGGTCACTAGGTTCACAATTGTTGTAAATGATGAAGGCACAGCGGTGCCTAGCAGGCAGCGGGTGTCATGACAATCACACACTTACACATGTGTATGTATTAGGGAAAAAAATGAAAGTATAGCCACCAAAATATCAGCCATGCCTCGTTCTGAATACTGAAATTATGACAGGTTTGTATTTGTTTGAAAGCCTGTGTTTTCTGGCTCTTTTCCTAATGAGCATACATTTTAACGTTATTTTTATTTTCTTTTTTTAACCCAGTGCAAAATATTTCGCTGTGGGTAAAGTATCTTTTTGGACAACACTGCTCGAAACTTTTATCACAAGTGTGAAAAAGTAAATTACACAAATTCCCAAATTCATGCTATGCATGGTGGTAATTAGCAATTGAACCACCTCGGCGAGGCAGCTAACATCTGCTTTATTACCTGAATGAAGGACAGAAGAGCTAACAGCTTTGCCACACCTGTCTGTCACCGTCCCATCTGAACGTGTGAAGATGCATAAAGAAATTCCTGGTTTGCCTCTTTTCTTAATTTCTAAATAACATTTCCTTGTGGATTTGAAGATTTGAGGAACACTCTCTACCCCCAAAAAGATTTTTTTAAAAAAAGGGCTATTGAAACAGACAAACCATTCGACCAGGTGTGCACAGGTCCTGGAGGCGGGTCCCAGCGCAGGGAGAGGGTCTGCTCACTGGAGCTCCAGACAGCTCATGACCTCTTGGTCAGATGACCATCATGCCCACCAGGTCCCTCAGTTACTCCCAAAGCCAGGTCTCCTGGTCTCCAGCAGCTGGGACTGCAGGACGCGTGCTGACTTCAACCTTAGATACGCCAGCATCTGAAGTAGAGGGTTCTGGACCTCTGTCCTGTATGTGATCTGCAGTAAAGTGTCAGGGGTCAGGCTTCTGCTCAGCACCAGAAATGGTAACAACTCAGCACTTGTCCCTTGGACTGAGGGAGGGCCGGAAACGACGCTTCCAGAACCCCAGGCCATCTAGGCTGTTCAGATTAGACTGTGTCCATGTAAGACTGGAGAACACAGCGGTGCTGCCCGGCCCTAGAGGGCAGACCCAGCTGTCCAGGGCGTCCCATCAGCCATGCACCCCACCACTGCAGTCAGCCACGACCCCCCACCCCCCAGCAGTCACCTACAGTTCCTGCGACTTCCTGGTTTGCCAGACTTTGGGGACAGACCTGAACACAAGTGATAACCTTGCCTGGCCCTTATCCTTCTAGCTCCTCAGCAGTTTTAAGGGCACCTGACCCCCCATGTTAAACCTCTTCTTATTCTGTGTGACTCAAGAGCTTCTCTGTTGGATTCACAGGTCACAGAAGCTGCCACTGACCAAGTGTTAACATCTTACCTGCAGTCTGTCACAGTACCAGATAGCCAGTGCTACTGCTATTCCTATTGCTGCTGTGTCCCAGTTGATGGGGAAAATTAGAGGCACATTTGGGATTGAAATTCAGGTTTATTCCCCACCCCACCCCAGGCCGCTGTCCCAGGACACTTCTCTGCTCCTGGTCCCTCCTGGAGACGCCTCTGTCAACTGCTGAGTACTTCAGCTTCTAAAGGGCGGGCACTGCTGGGAGACTCCCTGGAGACACATCAGTGGACATAGGGGCCCAGAGGACCTGGGGAGAGTCTGTCCTCTGCTCTCCATCCTTCTCTCCAGATCTAAAGGAAAGTCAGCCGACAAAGTGCATCATCCAGCCTCACCTGGTTTTAGATAAGTCCAAAGGGAAAACTCTTCATTTCTAAGAAAGCTTGAAAATACTAAGATTGGAAGATTCTGGGCCGATTTTCAAGACTCTGATCCCCAGTGGGCCACTGCCTGGGTCCCCTGGAATGCTCTTCCTCTTAATGTCATCTCTAAAAAGGTAAAAACACTGACAGATTTGTAGATTCCAAGAGGATGTTGGTGGTTTAGATGATTTAAGAGCAGCAAAATCTTTGTTTTGAGTCCAGCTCAAAGGAAAGGGGCATGTGTCTCCCCCCTGGTCTGGGGCCCACCCACTCCGCTCCAAGAGGAAGGAACCAATTCAAGAGACTAAAGTCATTTGGGGTTTAGGGTTATTATTTTTAAAATTTGTGGAAAATATGTATGTATTTATTTTGGGTCCATTAGAGCCTTGAAATCTTAATGTCTAAATTGCCAGGATTCTATGAATTCCCTTCCACAATCACTGTCGTTACAAAAAAAAAAAGCCTGTAACGTGGTTTGGAACAGTGTCCCTTCTCTGTAAAGTGATATCACCAGGCCGCCCTTCTGCTTCTTTTCTGATCCAGGCAGATGTGCCTGCTAAGTTCTTCTGCCTTTGGGGAGGCCCAAAGGAGACTACCCCTCCCCACCACAGGCACTTCTACGGGAGTGAGTCACTGTCTGGACACCAGTTCGGGGTCCCCTTTCTGTGGAAGACTAGAACCACACGATTTACTAGGCGAAACATTTCCCCTCAGTAAAAAAAATAAATTGTGGTAGAGCAAGGTTTGGAGCGCCAAGCAGGTGGCTCTGCACACAGGGCCTCCACCCACAGGGCCAGCCTCAGAGGGCTGCCAAGCACCCTGCTCCAGCATCTCCAGATCTTTCCAAAGTGAAAACACAGCAAAGTTTTGAAAGTTCCCTGAAGAATGCAGAGATTGGCCAGCCGTGTCTAACTGGAGACTCTCCAAGCCAACAGCAGCCCGCACATGGGGTACCCAGAGCTACAAAAGACCCACAATGGGCCGCTCAGCCAAGGGGCGGAGAACATTCAGGGCTTGGGCTCCAACTGCATCCACACCAGCCAGAGCAGCTCTGCGGCTGCCTGTTGTATTTGAATACTGGGTTCTTCAGGGGGGTTCGGCAAAGAAAGTTATCCAGACAAAAAAGTTTAAACCTGTATCTTCTCCAACATTCTCGATTTTGAGATGAAGACAATAGGTTGAGAGAGGAGAAACGACTTGTCTTAGGCTGAAGCATGAAACTCACGGGCCCTCGGGCCTGGAGTAACAGTATTATTTGTTTTGTGTTACAGCACCTGTGGCAGACCCCAGCAAGTTGGCCACCAGACTTTTCCCTTCTCCTGATGAACAGACAGTTAGATGATTTCCCAGCTATAGTTTGGTGTGGTCAGACGCCTGAATTTTGTCCCACAAGGGTCCCCTCTGTTAGCTCTTTCCTGGTCTTCTGGACAGATCAGTGGATGCAGTTACCGGTGCAGGATCTACAGGGAAGAAGCGCAGTCCCTGAGTGACTACGTGGAGCAGAGTTCCAGGGGAGCCGCTGACAGAGAAGCTGGAACAGTGAGGATAGCAACAGTAAGAGATAAACTTACTTATTAGGCCCCTGAAATGGCAGTTGTTTATTATAGCAGTTACCCTACCAGGACTAATGACATATTGTAAAAAACATGAGCCACTATTTTATGTGTTTCATTTTGTCTTTTTGCCCACCCAGAATCCACCTCTCTTTTGATCAGCCACTCTTCTATTTTCCTCTTCCCTCATTAGTCAAGCCCACAGTCAATCAAGGTATTCCAACCTCCATAAGCCTGAGGGCGGGCACAGGACCCAAGCTAAGCAATCAGCTTCTGTCCTGAGACTCTGGATCCCGAGCGGAGTGAATCTCATTAGTGGATACTGCTCACTGGTTCCCAGGTAATAAGAACTTCTCTAGTTTCGGTCTTTTCCAGGAAGCGATGCTTAAGTTTTCCTTATATGTTCCTGCCTTATCCCCCAATTAACTCCTCTTCTCCCCCCTCCTTTTTTCTAAATTGGCCAAGTGCATTTCTATTCCTTACACACACACACACATTTACACATTATATTAACGATGTGCCATGTCTTAACAGTCTCAGGAAACATCATCTTATTGAGACCTCACACCAACCCTGCTAAGTAAATAAAACATCTTCAAATACTTGAGTCTGTCACTTGCCCAAGATCACACAGCTAGCAAGTGGGGAGCTGGGGTCATATTTAGAAGGTCTGGGTTCAACTCCAGTATTCTTTCTCCTGTTTAATGGTGCTTTTACAGGATGTGAAGGTGCTTTTATTACTAGATTTCTAATTGACAAGGTAATGATGCATGTATATTATTTTTTAAAACACCTTCAGTTTCTCTTATCACCAGAACCACTTTTAATGGTTACTTGTGCTTTATTCCAGAATTATTCTATGCATATACCAGCATAGGGATTCTTTTTTTAAAAAAAAATCTAGATTAATAACCTTATTTAAACACAGTTTCTGCCTCTTGTTAACCTTGCACCTCAGAAATCATGCTGCTTTGGGGCAGTGACCACACCTGATTGCTTAATGCCTTCCTAACCTTGCATTAAAGGTACATTCCATTATTCATTTACGATCATCGACCAACAGATGTTTTGATCATTTTCAGCCATTTCAGCATCTCAATATTCAATATTCACTCCATATATTCATTCAATAAATTTCAAATAAAACATATTCACTCAAATGTTTCAAATCAAATAATCATTTCCACATTCCCATGCCCTTGGGCACATGTGTACGTCCATCTGTGGAGTGGCTGGATGGAAAGTACATGAGTTTTGAATTTGGAAACACGTGGTTGGCTGGTCCCTGAGCGGCTACCCCAGTCCACATTATATGCAAGCGCGTCTCGAGGAGGTTTGTAAGCAGCATCAGAATATGATGCATCATTATGGGTAATGAAGAGCCCCTGCTGCTCAGAGTGCCAGGACCCGCAGCTGGGGGAGGAGCCCGGCCTGCTGCCAACATCGCACCCTTTGGCCTTGGGGATGATGGACAGATGGCCTGAATCAATAAACATGTGAACCCAAACAACCAAGGCTCCCTCTAACCACATCAAGAGGGGGAGGGTCTGCGGCACCCCCAGCCCCTTCCTGACACTGTGGAGTCCTCAGCTGAACATGGGGCCTCCAAGGACACTCCTGGTTTGGGTTATCACAGGTAATGTGAGGTCTTAAGTGGGCGTTACGATGTTTTATGAGGAAGCCGCACGATGCTTTCACTGCTTCACAAGCAATAAATGTCGACACCAATTTCATTATTTGCTGCTTGCCCACCTGTGTCTTCCCACAGAAGGAGAAACATCCCAGTGTGCTTGCCTGGTCTGCTGCCCTGCCAAGGATTGAGAAATGTATACATGAGACGCTGTCCTCCAGCAAAGGGTCTGAGGGCTGAACCTCCAGCTAGAGGGCAGGGGGTGACTCACTGTCCCTTGGGTTGCCACAATCCACCTCTTCAACAGCCTCACTACCCATCACACATTACCATAAAGTGAGACTGTGCTGCCCAGCACACTGGCCTGCTTCCTCCTTTCCATTTCACAGTGATTCTGGGTAATGGGCACCATCACCTCTCTGAGCCCTGTGTTCCTCATCTGTCAGAGGACCTGGTGCCCAGGGCTCAGTGGTGGAGCCAGGAGCTAGAAGGAGGTGTCCTGGGTTTGGGGGCCTGCAAGTCCTCAGCAGCCTGCCTTTGACAGCACTCTGATCCCCTTTTCCCCAGAGCTGCCCCTCTCAATCCCCCAAATCTCAGCCACACTGACCTCCTCGAAGCCCATTGAATCTTCCAGGAAGTTCCTACCTCAGGGCCTTTGCACCTGCCCTTCACCCTGGCTACGTCTCTCCTGCCCCAGGTCTCAGCATGGCTCCCTGGGTAACCTCTTTCAGGACTTTTCTCAGATGCCACCTTCTCAGAGAAGCCTTTGTACCAACCACTCTATTTAAAGTGGAGTAGCTCCACCTTCTCTACTCCCCCAAACTCACCCACTTCCGTGCTTCACGTCACCCATGGATGGCTGATCTATTTTACATCCACTTCCCTACCCCCTATAATGTAACCCCCACGAAGGCATGCTCTGCTTCTGTAGATCCCTTCTATTTTGGTTTTGATCATCTCTACTAAGTCCTTGGAGCCTGGGTCATGCCTGGCATAGAACACATGCCTGCAAATTGCTGAAATGTGAGTGGACCAGAACGAGGCCACATGGCTGAGACACTGTGATGCACTCATTGAACCCTGCTCCTCTCCCCTCCCTAAAAGAATTTGGCACTGCCCAGCCTCCCTTGCAGCTAGGCGAGGGCCATGTGACTGGTTTCTGACCAATGGGATTTAGGCAGAAGTGTTTGAAAATCCTGCCAGGCCTTGTGTAGGAAACATCCTGCAGCCCCTCCAGGCCTCTCTCCCACTTGGTCAGTGAGTCTGGTGGCAAGACGATGAGGGGTGGGGACCCTGGGTAAAAGCAGCCTAGATTCCCCAAGTTGCAGCATGGAGGCAGCTGGCCTGGAGAGCCTGTATCCTAAACTTTGCACAAAAGAGAAATGAACCTTTACAGGATAAAGCTGTTGAGATGTTAGGCCACAGGGGTGTGTAACCTGCAGCCTGCAGGCTGCATGCGGATTACTTAAGGACTGTTTTGTTTATCTGTGGTGTTAGATTTCACCAAAAGTACGGGAGAACCCTTTCCTGTTGTTTATCAGCTTTTGTTAGCATTTTTGTATTTAATGTGTGACCCAAAACAACTCTTTTTCTTCCAGTGTTTGTACAAGCAACTGATTTTAAATAAATAAATACTTCTACCCAACCTTTACAACTATTTAAAAATTTATAAAAATTGAAACTGTTTTAAAGACCTTCACCAAGCTTCATTTTCTATCATTGGCAAATGTTAACATTAAATGGTCTTGAGCTAATAAGAATGGACTTCGGATTTAATGGAATTTTTCCATATTGACTATTTAAAATAAAGACATGGTCTTTTCTAGAAATGTCACATGAATAGAATCCCTGACTTTCACCCAGCCTGTTTCTGAGGTTTAGCCGTGTTTTACCTGGGCCGGAACTCTCTCTTCTTCATTAATGAGCTGAATGCCCTGTTGCCCAGCACTGGGTGCCTCTAAGGCTGTGTAAATTGCACCTCCCTAGGGCTGCTTGAAAATCAATGAGACAAAGCCTGATTTACAGGGTGTGCAAACATCCCTATCCAGATAGCCTGTAGTGAATTGGGTTCCCCAAAAAACCACCTTGACCTCAAGAGAACAAAAGAACCTGAGGTCTGTGAAGACAGAGATTTGAGGGATTCCGGCCCCACCTGGCACAGGTGCACTGCGGCAGCTCAGCCCCCCAGAGACTTCATCAGTGTCATGACAAGGCTTGGTGCCATGGCTCAAGGCTTGGGCACTGTGACTCCAGGAGGCCAGACTCCTCCCCGGTGGCCTGCAGGTCCCTCAGGTCAGCCTTTGCTGCTGCCTTGGCCTTCCACAAGTCACTGCTCTGGTCCTCCAGGCCTGTCTCACTCCCATGAGGCTCCCAATCCCTGCCTGGCCACGGGGCCTTTGCACATGCTGTCTCCCAGCCTCTCTTCACTCTGCTACATTCTCAGGAACATCCTGCCTCCCCCATAGCCAGGTCCAACAAGCCCACCGCACCCTGTCATGTCACTAAGTTCCCTGCGGTACGGTGACCAGCGTCTGACCTCACTGGGCAGAAAGCAGCCTGCTCTGCTCACGGAAGCCAAGTTTGGCTTCCTGGGGCTGAGACTTGGCCTACACCTGACCAGCAGGAGCGGCTCTCTCCGTTGCAAAACTCTGCTTCCCAGTGAAGAAATCAGGGCTGAAACTGCTTATCCCGGCCAGTGTCTATCTGCCATCCACAGCGGCCATCATGGGGCAGTGAGAACGTGAGGCTCCCCATGGGGAGCAGGACATGTGTGGGAAGCCACAGGGAAACTAAGAGGAGGGAGCTGTGCACACCCCTCCCCACAGCGGGGTGGCCCTCGGAGTCCCTCCGGATCCCAGACCCCGGGCGGAGAACACCCAGTTAGATGCCCTCAAAGACCCCAGCCCCCCTCCAACAGCCGTGACCTTTCATCCTGCTGACCAGAGGAAGACCACCGGGGAAGCGGAGGTCAGCCAGCCAGGGCTCCATCACAGGGGGGTGATGGCATTTCCAGGAGGGAGCTTCTGGGGGGTCTCCGGGAGGGAGGGCGTGGCCAGGAGGGGCTGGGGCCCTGGAGAGGGGAGGGCGGGTGAGGGCAGGGGCCACAGCTGGGTCAGGTCACAGGAAGGGGCTACAATACAGCCCAGGAGGGGGACAGGAGGACAGAGAGACAGGGTGAGAGAAAGATGAAGAGGGAGAGAAAGCAGCAGACAGAGCCAACCAAAGGAAAGGGGACAGAGGCGGGGACCGAGTCAGGGACAGACACAGAGAGAGAGGGGAGCGGGATGTGAGCCCCAGTCTGAGGAGGAGCCTCACACCTTAGAGAAGCGTCCAGAGGGGATGAAGATCCGAGTAGCACAGAGGCCAAGTTCGGAGCATGCTCTCCACAGAGGCCCAAAAACGAGGGTCCAGACTGCACCCAGGGTCCCTCTCCTGCCCTCCTCTGTGCCTCTCCCTCCCTCTCATCTCTCCTCTCTCTCTCCCTAGCTCTCTCTCCCCTCCCACCTTGCTCTCCTCGCTGGAGTCTCAGGAGAGGGCTGAGGGCAGGAGCGCCCAGGCAGGTCTGATGGTGACCCTCCTCTTCCTGCCCCTCCTGCCCCTGCTGGGGTTCCCGGCCTCACAGTACAGCCCTAATTATGGTTTAGTATGTTATGCCATTTTGATTCATATTTCCTGTCTGGAAAACAGACTGGAGCGTTGGGCCCTGGGCCAAGACAGAGGCCAGGAGGGCAGGGGCAGGGACCTGCCCGGTCACTGACCAGAGCCCATTGCAGGAAACAGGAACTTTCCAAGGAGGACAAGCACTGCCCCCCAGACCACCCCTGCACACCCCAAATGCTCACTGGGAGGGGGCATTGCTGACCCACTGGCTTGGAGCTGAACAAAGCTGAGTTTGGATTCTGCCCTCCCACCCCTCCTGGCCCTGTGGCCCCAGCAAGCCCCTCACCCTCCCAGCCCAGCCTCTCGGGTGTCCCTATGAAATGGAACATGTGGCATGGACAGGTGACGTGCACAGAATGCTGTTAACCCAGACTGGGGGCTTCTCACTCTTGTTCCAGGATCCTTTCAGAGCAGGGGTGGCCCCAGAGGGCAGGAGCCCCCTCTCTGCTGGAAGCACAGCAGGGGCAACACAGATGCGTATGTGCATGTTTATAAGCACGTGTGTCTGTACATGTGCACCGTGTGTGCACAAGTAGACATGTGCATGCACATATGTGTACACAGCTAGGCACACATGGTCCACGTATACAAACACACATGCACGCATACAGCTTAGACACACGGGAGTGCCCATACATACCCACATAAATAAATGCACGTGTACATACACACACGTGTGTATTCATATATGTCATCATAGACAAATATACATGTTATATCATTTATATAAAATGTTTGCAAAAGGCAAATTTGTAGAGGATCACTTAGGGCTAGGAGTTTGAGACCAGCCTGGACAATACAGTGAGATCCCATCTCTACAAAAATAAGAAAAATTAGCCTGTCATGGTGTCATGAGCCTGCTATAGTTGCAGCTATTCGGGAAGCTGAGGCAGGAGGATCAATTGAGCCCAGGAGCTGGGGGTTGCCGTGAGCTGTGATGATGCCACAGCACTCTACCCAGAGTGACAGAGTGAGACTCTGTCTCAAAAAAGAAAACAATTGTAAAGAGAGAAAATGGACTGGTGGCTTCCAGGGGCTGAAGGACTGACTGCAAATGGGCAGGAGGGAGCTTACTGGGGGGTGAAAAGGCTCTAAGGTGCATTTAGGATGACGGCTGCCCCACGTGGTGAAGTCACTAGGAACCCTTGAGCCGTGTGCCTGAGCTGAGTGAGTCCGTGATGCGTCAGATGCACCACAGTGACGCTGTTTCCTGCCCACGTGGCCTGCACCTGCTGCATGGTCTCTGGGACAGTGCTGAGAACTGGAGAGATGCCTCTGCCCGTGGAGAGGGAGGGGAGGAAGGATGGGACATGGACGTGAGCAAAGGCTCCCAGTAGCTCCTCTCAGCTGGCTCAGAACTACAGGAAAGGCTGCCCAGTCAAATGTGCAAATTTAACAGTATGAAGAATAGGTTAGATCAACAACAGTGAACAAAATAATGTTCATTAGGGGGTCACACTCTAAGCCTGATCGTCCCCAGACTCTAGAGCAGAATGGTCTGCAGGGCTAGCCCAGGAGTGCCACCCAGGCCCCCTGGCCCCAGTCCCAAGTCCTTCTAATACACAGCACTGTGTGACCGGAGGTGATGAGAAGAGGGAGCTGACAGCATTTCATCTCCTTTGCCCTGGGCGGTCAGTCACTGCTGCCTGCACTGTGACCACCAAGAGCCTCTGGGCTGTAGCCAAAGAGCCCAGCTAGGAGGGCTGGACACATCTCCACCCACTGAACCCTCATCATTGTTATCCCCATTTTAAAGAAGGAGAGACTGAGGCTCAAAGAGGCCAGGCAATTTCTAAGCGGCTCCCAAGCAATGGGGCAGAGACCCAAACCAGAACCTGGCAGTTGCCTCCTATGTCCATCTTCAGCTGCCTCTGAAGGAAGCCCTGCTCTCTGGGCCTGCAGAGGTCAAAGGCACCAGGCCACCCCCACTCTAGTCCCCAGCATGGGAGCCACCAGCAGGCCCTCGGCTCACCTGTCCCTCTGGAAGACTCTCCGGGGGAAGCACTTCTGTCCCAGGCTGATCTGTGCCCTCCAGTCTGAACAGAACCCCCTGCCCATCCCCGCAACAGTAAGAGTCCCAGCCCCTTCCATCAGCGCCCCCTGCTCCCAGCTTCATAGCCTCATGCGTCCGCCTCCTTGGCTAGTCTCGAGGAAACACACTGGGCATGTTTTAAACACAAGCTTTACAGTCCGAGGGACGCTGAACGAGCTGAATCACTATACTTGTTAGTGACATACGTAATAAGCTGACCAAGTGCAAAAGGCTCGCAGTGGTTTACCCCTGAGGCTCCCCATGGAGGCCCGACTGGGAAATGCCACCCACACACCACTGCCTACATCCATGCGTCTGTCTGTCCATCTGCTGTTCCTTCAGTGAGCCCACAGAACTACAGGGACAGACTCCTACGTAAATACAGTGATGATAATGTGGTGTGTAACTGTGAAACCCATCTGAACAAGCCCCAGATGAAGGAACCAGCAGAGTACAACAAACGGATGAACTTGGAGTTGGGCAGACATGGGCTTAAACCTAATTGTATGCCCTCCATACAATCGTGAACAAGCTGCCTGGTCCCACCAGGCTCCCATTAACAGGTCCGTAAAAAATACCCCACAAGGAGGTTCCTGTTATTGACGGAGCCAGTGCTGCACAGAGAGGTTGGCACAGTCCCTGGAGCACAGTAAGCAAGCGACCCATGGCAGCTATTGTTGTAAAATAGGGATGTTCGTGCTCAAGAAAGAATGAAAACAAATAAACCAAAATGTTAACAAAATTTAGCCCTCACTGTTGGAATCACACGTCGTGGTTATTTTCTTAGAGATAATGTTCCGAATTGCCTACATTTTCTACTGTAAGCACGTAATTCTTTTGGAATTGAAAGAAGTGAGTTTTTAAATGAACATTCATTGCATCTGACAATTCTTTCCTTTGCTGCCTGGGCCACAAAGCATGCAGCCAAGGGCCATGTGGGTCACCGGGCCGCTCCTCAGGCCCGCAGGAACACCAACACGTGAGGTGGCCAACACCCAATGTGAAAACTCCTTCTCTCCACGACTCCTCAAACCCTGCCCTAGTAAGCCGTGTGGGGTCTGAAGGGCCGGGTTTGAAAGCCAAGGCCAAAAACCCACCTAGAGAGAAAGCCGGCTTTGGTTGGCACCTGGAGGGCCCACCTGGGAGGGACGGTGGCCCTGAGGCCAAGCCCAGTCCAATGCAGGTCAGTGAGGACAGCTGTGTGCAGCCGACCAAAGGACCACAGCAGACCTGCAGTGGTGACCAGCCCAAGAGGCATGGGCACCCCCACCTCTCACCCCAAGCCCTTCATGAGCTCTGTAAATGCCTCATGTGACCTCCCAGGATGGCCCAGGCCACAGATGCTGCCTCAGTGACAGAAACAGCAGATGGCCAGCGAGCTTTGTTTCTATGTGTGTTTTATAAGCCTTGAGTTCTCTCCTTCTAAGTTGGTGCAAAGATCCTTATTTAAACTATAAATTGAATTAAAAACTCACATTTAATATTTAGTTATGGTGCGGTTAACGGTTTTATGGGCCAGGCTGCAGCCTTCCTATTGCTCACAATGCTGTCCTTTAGCTTTGCCAAAACCAGGCTGCTCGAATGACGAGGTGGACGCCAAGTTATTAACAATTATTACCTTTTACAGTCATTTTTGGCCCTGGCATGCTTTTTTGGTGGTCTCATAATTTCAAAACAGGGACCTTTGAAATCTTACCCTGAGACCAAACAGGGCTGCGGACAGCACTTCCTCCCCGGCCGAGCCGCTGGTTTCCATTGTGAGATGTTTTCCCGCCCACATGCAGGAGGCCAGGCTGCCCTTCCTGGAGGAGGGGACTCTCCTGGAGCAGGGTGACCACATGACGAGCTCAAGGGACACACACCCACAGAGGAACTGGTGGCCTTCCCATGGTTGCCCAGGCCAAATCTGAGGGCAGACTGAGGCCCCACAGAAAACTTCTAGGCCATTATACCTCATATGTGCCTAGGTAGGATCCAAGCATGTGTGTGCACAGTTGTGTATGTGTCTGCAAGCATGTGTACATGTGTGTACATGCAGAGACAGGACAAGGAGAACCCATTCTACATTGTTACCTCCCAGTTCTCAAAACAAGTGTCGAGAAATGCATCTTCCTCAATGGATTCTGCTTGCTTGAAATATCTGTAAATATGCAGATTTAGTTGTATTATATATGTGCAAGACACACATATAATTTTAACATGGTATACATGTATGTATTTATAATATACTATGTCTCTTGGGGGTGGGACACAATTATAAGAGGGACCCTACCTAACAAATGCAGACATCGTAACCTAATTCTTTGTACCCCCAAATTAACCTGAAACAATAAAAACATATGTGTGTATATATATACACTATGTAAATTTTCATACTGTGTTTACAGAAATGATAAATAAATATCATATATGAACAAATAATGGGGAAAACAAAGTTCATGTTATCCTTCCTTTGAGGTCCCACATCTTCCAAAATTGGATCCTTGGTTCTGAATTTTGGGCAGAGGGAGGAGACGCAGATCCCACACGCAGACAGCAGGTGGTAAATAACCAGGGTGGGCTTGGATGTTGCTGTTTTTACCCTTCAATGCTTCAGTGTGAAAACCACAGAAGTCTAGAATCCTGAGGGTATGTGCAGGGCCCAGCAGGCTGCACACAGCCTCTCAGTCCAGGCCTCAGCAGTTCTGCCCACACATAGGGCCCATAGCAGGCTGCCCCCCAGCACCCACTTCAGTGGCGGCTCCCCCCAGGTCTCAGTCTTGATGCATGAATGTCCACAGCTGCATGATTCATTGAGACCCCAAGGTGCAGACAAGCCCAATGGAATATTATTCAGGCCTGGAAAGGATGTTCTGATACCTGCCACCACATGGAGGGATCTTGAAAACGTCACACCAAGTGAAAGAACCTAGGCACAAAAGGCCGCACATGTGTGACTCCACCTGTCTGAAACATCATCATGATTCCATGAACACAGAGCAGATTGGTGATTGCTCGATCTGTCCCAGGATAAGTCCTAAGAAGACGTCCAGCTTCTGTTTGCTCTGGGACACACTGCAGGAGCCTTGGGCTGATATGTAAGAAGTTCATCCTCTCTGAGACCACCTGGTGGAGAAACTGCCTGTAGGTAGAGCCAGTGGAGGGCGCTGACATGAGAGTGAAGCTGCTGCGGGCCCCTCAGAACAGCCCACCCATGAGCTGAGTGTCACCAAGTGACTTCCACTGATGCAGCACGGAGCAGAAGAACCACCCGGCTGAGCCCTGCCCAAATGCCTGATCCATAAAAATCAAGGGATAGAATGAAATGTTTTACTCTTTATTCCTACTACCCAATTTCCTGGCACTGTGTATTTTGCACTGGAAATTCTCAATGTGATGCTGCTACTCAGAGAATGTTCTGGAAGCTAGGGGCATTTTGGTTGAAGCATGGATGGGCTGCTACAGGTAATTACGGGAGGAGGTGTGTGGGTGAGGGCCACCCGGCATCCTGCAGTGGGCAAGGTAACTTCCTTCAACCAGGGACAGCTCCACAGACTGTGCAGCCTTTGATAGTCATAGGGATGAAAGTTCTCCATATCATTATCTGAGCCAAGAACGTGGCTCTTTGTTATGTACAGGTGCAAAGTATTTTTAAATGATTTTTTACATACCCTGAATTTTTTAAGAATGCAACTACCATATAAATCATAGGAAGACTACAATTTGCCTGACTCAAAACCTTATTAAAATTTATTCAGAAGGTCATGATGACAGCTGGCAAGCCCTGCCCATGCGGTACCTGAGCCATCCACATGGGCTCAGAGCATCTCCTTGTGGTGAGGACAGTGCCCCCCAGCAAGTCTATGAGTTCATATGCAAATGTATGTATTTAGCCCATTTCAAAATCACAGATATCAAAGGAAGGGCTTGACAATGGGCTGTTGAGTAGTATCCTCTTTAAAATCTAAATTATTGATAATACGGAGGCCACACTTATAGCAGAGGTGACCCTGAGCCTTTATGTATTGTGAACAAATAACTTCCCTCTTATTCTTCCATTGCGTGAGAGTTAAGCACTATCCTTGGAATTGCAGGGTGGACGCCACTCAGGTGCCACCCAGGAAAGGGCAAAAGTTTCCTGAGAAGGTCCTAACACTCTGTGGACACTGTAAGCCTCTCTCTGCTGGATCCCCCTAGCAGATGATGGCAAAAAACGATATTAAACGCTCATTAGAACAGAGAGAATAACGCCTAGCTGGGTGTTCAGGATCTTCATGCACAGTTCCTAACAACCAGTTAGGAAATATATTCCTGACTTTCCAGACCTTGGCCCTCGTCCCTGCTGTCCCCTACCTAGCTCTGGGCCCTGGGCAGGTCGGGCCCCCTTCCCCAGCTTCAGCTGTCTTGTCTGTACTAAACACACCTCCCAGGGGACTCAGAAACTCTGACAAGGAGCCGCCATGCTCTTCTGCTTGGGGAGCCCCTGGAAGATTACAAATTGGCCTCGTCAGAGGCCAGCGGGTCCTTCCATACGAAGGCCGGAGTCGGGGGGAAACACCCATCTCCATCCTCAAGATGGAAAAGTGCTGTTTTGCAATCACCCATATCAAAGCCAGAAAGGGGGAAAAAATCCCCCAGCACATTCATGGCTCAGAATACGCATAGCAAGGCCATTTCTGGAGAGGAAGAAATATGGGGAAAACATAAGTCTTTTCAACCTGTGAATAAAAAAGTGTCCTTTAGCAGGTGATAATTATATACAGGAAGGCAATTAAAGTTTTAATAATTTAATTACCTTCCTGCAAACCCATCAAGGGAAAATACGGAGTGAAAACGTTTCTGAGGGCCAGCAGCCACGATGAGGGTGATCAAAGGCTCTGAGATAGCTCAGCTCCGAGGCAGTTGACACATTAATTTTTACAGGCTGACCACCGTTATTAATAGAAGAAACTGGGTGGAAGTGTTTTTCCACAGTGGGGGGACCGCACCATCATTTGATGCCTGATGCTACGGCAAACATAGTTTTGGCTTCTCCTTGGAAATAAATCTTGTTTTCTTTGACCTTCATTGGGCTTGAGGCAGGGCCAACTTTCAAGACCAGGCTTCACAGAGAGGGCGCCCCACTCAGAGCTCCCATTTAGAACATCAACAAGAAACTCTGAAGGGACATCAAAGGCAGCGGCTGGAAACCACAGGACAGGGCGTGCACAGCCGGGCACCAGGAGCCAAGAGCTTCCCAAAGCCACCCGCCCAACCGAGGTAGCCTACCGAGGCCGTCCCGACCTCCACCACTTGCTCACCCCACGGGGATCATGCCTGCCTCAGCACCACCTGTACTATATTTACTCAACATCTTTAATCCACCCATCACTTTGCGCTGTTCTTGTTTTATTCTAAAATACATACGACAACAAATATCCCTTGTTAACCATGGTAAAGTAACCACAGTCCAGTGGCATTAAATACATTCACAGCATTGTGAGCCGTGACCTCTGTCTAGTTGCAGAGTTTTGTCACCCCCCCCCAAAAGGAAACAGTGTCCCCATCAAGAGTCATTCCCCATCCCGTGTTCTCCATCCCTTGGCAGCTACCAATGTCCTGTCTCTATGGATTGGCCTCTTCTGGTCATTTCATGTTGATGGAATCATAGCACCTGTAACCTTTGGGTTGATTTATTTCACTCATTATTTTTTTAACTGATGTGAATTCATCTGAAAGGAAACGTCGTATACTCATCAACAATGTGAGACGTGCAGGACTTGCCGTAAGCCCTTAGTCCCTTATTACGTGTACTAAGGTGACCCACAGATATTCGTGATGCCATAACCACCAGGCACAGCTCCTCAAACACGAAACGCAGGCTGGGAATGGCGGCTCATGCCTGTAACTCCAGCACTTTGTGAGGCAGGGGTGGGAGGATGGTTTGAGTCCAGAAGTTTAAGACCAGCAAGATTGTGTCTCTACAAAAAAAGTTAAAACAAAAAAAAAGCCAGGTGTGATAGTGCCGTCTTGCACACCTGTAGTCTTTGCTGCTTGGGAGGCTGAAGTGGGAGGATCGCCTGAGCCCAGGAATTCAAGGTTATGGTGAGTTACGAACACTCTGCTACACTCCAGCCTGAGCAACAAGTGAAACTCTGCCTGGAAAAAAAAAAGTTTAATATGGGAATATTACAAATAGCGTCATGCACATAATTTTGATAATTAGATAAAATGGACAAATTCCACAAAAAACTAGAAACTACCAAAATTCACCCAAGACAAACAGATAACATGACTAATTCACAACTATCAAAGAATTTGAATTCATTCAGTTAAAAAAACCTGTTCAAAAAAGAAATTAGTAGGCTCAGATGGCTTCACTGGTAAATGCTATCAAACATTTAAAAAAAAAATAGTAGCATTCTACACGATCTCTTCCAGAAAACAGAAGCAGTGGGAATACTTACCAACTAATTCTGAGGCTG
Organism: Galagoides demidoff; assembly: GCA_963574575.1. Classification (NCBI taxonomy): domain Eukaryota; kingdom Metazoa; phylum Chordata; class Mammalia; order Primates; family Galagidae; genus Galagoides; species Galagoides demidoff. The sequence continues at coordinate 65,195 of CAUYQV010011306.1, read as the reverse complement.
ATGTTACTGGAGTACCCAAACCAAAAACACGGTAAGTTACAAAAGAGAGGAAGCTACAGACTAATATTTTCTGTCTCTCAAAAATCCTTAACAAAATACTAGTAAATTGAATCTGTCAGTATATGAAAGGAATGATATTCCACACAACCTAGTTGGGTTTACCCCAGGAATGCAAGCTGGCTGAACATTTACCAATCAGCGTAGCCCTTGATGTTAACAGTGTGAAGAAGAAAAAGAGTATGATCGTGGAGTTGAGGCAAAAAAATCATTTGGCAAATGAACGTCCTCATGTTCACTTATGATTTTTAAAAAATGCAAACTAGAAACACAAGAGAACTTCCTTAACCTGATGAAGGGAATCTACACACACACACACACACGTACACACATGCGTGCACACATGTACACACATGCTCACATACATGTACACACATGTGCGTACGTGTGCACACATATACACACATGCGAGCACATATACACACATGTATACACACATGCTCACATACATGTACACACACATGCACATATGTGCATGGAGTGCTACTCAGCAAGCAAAATGGAATGAATTGCTGACACACGTGATGACCTGGATGGTCCTCAAAAGCTTTATGCCGAGTGGAAGCAGCTAGGCTAGGATGCCAGGTACAGGGCACTCTGGGGGAGACAAGAGTACTGAGATGGAGCACTGATTAGGGTCAAGGGTGAGGGGAGGGTGGGGCTCCACAGGGGTAGCCTAAGGGAGCTTTTGGGGTGAGAACTGTGTCCTGACTGTGAGGACAGCTGCACAAATCCATACACGTGTGAGCACGTACCACCCAGTGAAAGGCAAAGCCACTCTACTTTCATTTTTAGAACAAATGAAGCAAAACAAGGTAGGAGAGAGCAGGTACCATTTGAGCTCCGTGCCCTCCCTGGCCACAGAAACGCCCCCACACCCCGGAGCCTCCACCCAGCTCTGCACTGGTCAGCCCGTCTGGGGAGGGAAGGGAGCTCCTCCCCACACACAGTGGAGAAAATACACACATTTGCTGGAAGTTGCACAGCCGCAATCCTCCCACCCAGACAATTTAGTCCTGATCCTCAGAACGAGGCAATAATTACGCAGACTGAGGAATCTCAGCAGTGCGGAGGAGAAACCCCAGCGAAAGTCAGCCAAGAAGTTCCACCAGAATCGGGAAATCTGGGCCTGGCCAGGCATCTGTGGCTGCGTCCGTCCGTCCTCAGGACTGCGAGTTCTCAGCCAGGGCGCTGCAGACACTCTGAGTGGGCTCTGAGCCCCCGGGTCGGCAGCGAGCACCCTGTCCCTCACCTGGGCACTCTGCCATCGTTAGAGGGTTCTCGGTCACACGCATTGCCACACTCGCTACAGGACAGTTGGCACTCCAGGCGTCCGGCCCCTAAATGCAGGAGCTCCTGGGTCCCCATGACAACCAAACCATCCCCAGAGGATTTCCAAACAACCCCTCGGCGGCACTACCCCCGATTAACTACCGCTCAGTGATCAGGAGAAAAAATGATTCATTGCAAGCAGCTGCTTCCTTGGCCCTGATAGAGAAGGAAGAGTCCCCAAAGTATTGTGGGGCAAAGCAATTTTATGCACAGACATGAAAACTCTTAATGCACAAATATTGTATTTTTATCAGCTTTTGTCCCTTGTCTATTAAAAAGGATGCAGGTCTAATCTTCAGTGGGCTTTCAAAGGCACCGTGGGAGGGAGCAGGTGAGGGAGGGGCACCCAGAGATGTACAGAGGTTGGGTGAACAAGATGCTATTTCCAAGGCAGGGTGGGGAGGGGCTCCCGGGTGTCAGGAGAGGAGCTCCCGGGCATCGGGGTACACACAGGGAAGGGACAGTGACTCTGAATTGCCACATTCTGTGGATCAGGTAGGGATGTTGGTTGTAGATAGTAGATATTATCTCTGGTAGGTTCAAACAAAAGTTCTGGGTATCTCTATGGCAAAAACTTCTGACCAGGCTTGACAGGTGACTGTCCCTGGGATGAGACAGCTCCAGCTGTCCTGATGGTCTGGAGCAGAAATATAATATATACCATTTGGATTCTACTTATATAAAGTTCCCAAATAGGCCAAATCCAACTATATTATTTGGGTATATAGACACAAGTGGTAAAATTATTACTTTTAAAAAAGGAAAACTATTACACAAAAGTCAGGATGTGTCCCCCTGAGGGGGGAGGGAGGGCTTGGGAGTGGGACAGGACACTTGGGAAGCCAGAATATTCTAGCACCTGACTTGGGTATGTTCACATGAGGATTCATTTTTAAATGTTTATCATATTTTTCACCCCCCCAAAAAAAAGTGTCTCTAAAATGCGTTGGGAGAGTTCCATTGGCCTAGCTTGGGTCACGTGTCTTTTCCTTGGGGAGGATGCATCTGAGCTTGAACAGGAGAAGGCCCGGTACCTGCCACAAGGTGGACGGCCCCATGGACCCTGTATGTGTGAATGGAAGAAGCCAGTCGCAAATAACCACACACGATTCCGCTTACACAGAACATCTGGAACAGGCAGATCACTCCTGGTGATCGTCAGGAGCCGAGAAAAGGCAGAGATGGGGGTGATGGTGTAAGGAGCAGGGGGTTTCCCTCCAGACTGACAGAAATAATCTGAGCTAGATGGAGTCGATGGTTCCACAACGCCCACCAAGCTGAGCATGTTACAACAGTCAACTTTGGGAACTTATAGAAATGTCACATCAATTTAAAAATACCTCGGCAGCTACATTTAGGAAAAGCCAGAGAAGACAGAGAGTGCCCGTTACTTATGCCGGAACAATGTGCGAAGCCCTCGGGAAAAGGGGAGAAGGGGTGCGGAGAAAGCGGATGCTCCAAAAAGATGGAGTTTTAAACCAGATGGGACCACGCTCCTCAGAACTGGCAGTTTTTTAATATTTTCACTGATTTATTTATTTTTTTAAAAAATATTAAAGGTGGCCGGGTGTGGTGGCTCACCCCTGCAATTCTAGCACTCTGAGAGACCGAAGCAGGTGGATTGTTGGAGCTCACAGTTTTGAGACAAGCCTGAGCCAGAGCGAGACCCCGTCTCTAAAAATAGCCAGCCGTTGCGGGGAGCGCCTGTAGTCCCAGCTACTCAGGAAGCTGAGGCAAAAGAATCACTTGATCCCTAAGATTGCTGTGAGCTATGATGGCACAGCACTCTATTGAGAGCACGAAAGTGAGACTCTGTCTCAAAATATATATATATATTAAGGGAGTACAGATGTTTTGGTTACATGGCTCACTTTTGTAATGCTTGCGTCACAGCTACGGGGTGTACCCATCACCCAGACAGTGTTCATTGAACCTGTGAGGTAGGTTTTGTCCCCTCCCCCTTTTTGATCTCCGCTGAGTTTTTCCTCCTCTGCTGTGCACACGTGTCTCATCAGTTACCTCCATCCTCACAGTGAGTATCTGTGGTGTTTGTTTTTCCACTATTTAGACACTTCACTCAAGGTAATGGTCTCCAGTTCCATCCACACTGTTCCAACAGGGCTTCATTCACCCTTCTCCTTGAGTGACCAGTACTCCCTGGTGTACACACACCACGTCTTACTAATCCTCTCATGACCTGAGGGCCCCTGAGTTGATTCCCCATCTTTGCTATTGTGATTTGTGCTGCCGTAAACATTCGACTGCAGGTGACTTTTTGATAGAATAACTTCTTTCCCTTTAGGAAACACCAGTAATGGAATTGCTGGACCACACGGTCGGTGTACGGTTGGTTCTGTGAGGAATCTCCATGCTGCCATACTGTTTCCCACCGAGGCTGTACTAACGGCCCCCCACCAACAGTACACAGGTGTTCCCTTCTCTCTGCAGCCGTGCCAGCACCCACTGTTTCTGGACTTTTTAATAAAAAGTCATTCTAACAGGGCGAGGTGATACCTCGTTGCAGTTTTAATTTGCACTTCCCTGATGATTAGAGCCATTGAGCTTTTTTAAATATGTTTAGCGGCCGTTTGTCTATCTTCTTTTGAAAAGCTTCTGTTCGTGTCCTTTGCCTACTTTCTGTTAGGGCTGTTTGGCTTTTTGCTAATCTGTTTAAGTCCTTTGTAGATTCTGGGTACCAGCCCTTTATCAGGGGTACAGTTTGCAAATGTTTCCTCCCATTCTGTGCGTTGTCTATTTGCTCTTTTGATTATGTGGAACGGGCAGATTCAGTCTTTCAGCTCTGAGTGGAAATGGGACATCCAGGGCTAAGTTTAACCATATGAGAATAAGGAGGAAGACCCAGTGTGCACCTAACTGGGAGCAAGTCGAGGTCTGCACTCCATCCTCACATCCATTCCCAGTGTGTGGGCAAGAACACCAAGGCTGAGGGAGGCCAGACCACCGCCCGGACGTGCAGCCAACACCCAATACATGCACTCTGGCAGCCCTGACTCCAGAGTCCCTCCCCTCTGCCATCTCCCCAGTGAGGACAGGCTGAAAGGCTGCGGGCTGTCCCCTGGGGCAGGCCCACCTAGGACTGAAGAAACCGGCTCCTTCCCAGCCCTCAGGAGAGAGACTCAAGCCCACCGCAGCCCTGGAGGAGAGAAGACATCCCCTTTCTCTGTTCTTCCCTTACAGGAAAGAGCTGTCACTGGAGGGGAGTACTGGCTGGGTTTGGGCGGCCCTGCAGGACGGCAAGGAGCCCACCCACGACTGGATGTTGAACCGAAGGCCTCCCGCAGGGCAGCAGGAGAAACTGGGTGGCCTGAGGCAAGGTGTGCGAGGCAGGCAGGCGGGGCTGGTTACTCAGGCAGGCCCAGCGCCAGCAAACCGCTGGGGTCAGAGTCTGTCCTCGGGGAGTCCTCGGTGTGAGTTCATTCTCCTCAAGGATGTCATGAGGCATCTTCCTCCTAGAGGAGGAAAGAAATTATTTCCTCCAGGAATGTATAGTCCAGAGGCTGTTTCTGGGATTAGACAGATGGTGGGAGCTGCAGGATGGAAAGTGGAGAGTGTGAGAGAGAGTGTGTGTGAGAGGGTGAGTGTGTTAGTGTGCGTGCACATGTGAGTGAGTGTGAGTCTGTGCATGTGTTTGAGAATGTGTGAGGGTGTGAGTGTGGGCATGTGTTTGACTGTGTGTGTGATTGTGAGAGAGTGTGTGTGCACGTGTGAGAGTATGTAAGTGTGAGTATGTGTGTGTGCGTGTGAGTGTGAGAGAGTGTGTGAATTTGTGAGTGTGTGTGTGCGTGTGAGTGAGACTGAGTGCGAGTGTCAGAGAGTGTGAGAGTGTGTAAGTGTGAGTATGTGTGCACGTGTGAGAGAGAGTGTGTGTGAGTGTGAGAGTGGGCATGGTATCGTGAGGCTCCTCGTTGTCCCAGGACCCCCAAGCTAGCTGCTGTGTCACCAGCATTCACTGAGTGCTGTGTGAGCGGAGTGCTCTCCAAAGTGTCTTTTCTGCCCTCAGGACAGCCAAATAAGACAAGGTTGTCATTTTTTGGATGAGGGGACTGCTGCCCAGAGAAGTCAACTGACACAACTGACACTACACATCTGAGACCAAACCCAAATCTGTCTGATTTTAAAACTGCAGCCCTCTCCCTTGACCGTGGCCTCCACAGCCCTGACAAACGGCCTTGCTGTGTCTGCTCACCACAAAGGGGGAAGTCACTGAATTCAGGGGAAACAACCCCCTGGCCATCAGAGCAAACGGGGGGCCTTGGGCTGGGTTCACTGGCCAAGGGCATGTGCTGGGCAGAAACTTGGATTTGATCATCTCCAGCCGCTAGTTCATTATAGTCCCACATTCCACATTTCCTCATACCCCAAATTCATGTTACCTGCCTGGCTACCACAGATTGGCATTGGAATCACGACCAAATGCTGGTCCTGTCTGTCAGCTCTCTGTGAAAGTGGGCTGGGACTTGAGCCTTCTTTGATATAGTTCTACCCTCTGTACACAGAAGTTATCTCATCCACCTGTCCCATGATGGTGAGGAAGAGAATGATGGTGGAGAGTGACAAAAGTGGTGATGATGAAGACAGTGGCACTGATGATGGTGAAGAGGATGGTGATGGTTGTGGAGACCGTGAAGGTGACGTGATGGTGGTGATGACGGCAGCAATGCTGGCGACACCACAATGACAGTGTTCACGGCAATGCTGGTGAAGGTGATGGTGAGGACGGCAGGGATGAGGAGGGTGGTGCAACAGAGTTTGACCACAGAAGTGAAACCACTGAGAAATACAGAGTAAAGGATGTGTTTTAGGTACAACAGCAGTGGCCCTAGACCCACCTTCAGGGCATAATGAGAGGACTCCCATGGCCCACACTGACCTGGACCACAAGACACAAAAATCTAACAAATGCAGTTGCAGCCAGAATGACAGCAATGTCAACAGAAATAAAACCAGTGCAGGACACTGTCTTCAGCATCGCGACCCGGCTCCTTGCTTGTGTCATCTCAGCCAAGGCCACTTCTTCCCTCCTAACTCGTGGGCCTGTGTGACTTCAGTCCCCATTTACAAGGTGGCACTTACGTGGCTTTCCCCAAACTCCTCATCTGGAGGATAAACACCCTCCACCCTCAACCCAATGTCACTGGCATGTGCTCATCGAGTCCCAGGATGAAAACAACTCTGGGTCACAGCTTTACATCAGTACAAAACATACGCCTTGAAATAATAAAACAACTCATGGGCCCTTCCTTGTCACCTTCACAGGGCTCTCAGGTCCGAGGGCAGGGAGGGAAGTGTTGGTCCAGAAGAAAATTGTGCTCAGGCCTGGAGATGCACCACGCAGGTCCACAGTGGCAGGGGGTGTGGTCAGCTGGCCATGTGCCCCTGTGGGGTCTGTCCCAGCTGCAGAAAGCTCCCTGGCCCAAGCCTCGCCCTTCCTGGGGTGGTCACATCTGGTGACTAAAAGGCAGCGATGTGAGGGTCTGGGCATTTGTTCTGAGGCAGATGCTCTGATGGACCAGCCGTGCTCCGGGTGCCCCACAGGCCTGGCTGAGGCTCTGTCAGACCATGTTCAGAGTGTCCCGCCACCCAGTCTCATTCACTCTGCCTTCCTTCTACAGGTATTAATCTAAAATATAAAAGTCTTTTACCCTAAACTCTGCTTCAGAGTCTGCTTCTAGGACTGTCACGGGAACCCTGCAGCAGGGAACTCTGTCCTCCTCTCGTGACACAGCCTCAGGGCTGGTAGGTTACGTGTACACTTGCTACCACAACCCACACTTACTGGACTCCATTCTCTGAGTCAGAGCTGTGGGCAGACGCCAGGGAAGGGAGGGAGGGAGGAAGGGGCGGAGGGGGTGGGGGGGAGCCAGCACCTGCCCAGACTGCAGTAACCCCACTGGCTGAGCACACTGCAGGTGACAGAGCTTGTCACCCCTTTCCCCAGCTCTGAAGACCAGAAGGTCAGTAAAGCTGGACCTTTAACACTGTGCCTGGCGCCCCTCAGCCTTCAGCTCTGTCTGTCATAAGGCACTCCCCAGACATATGTCTATTGCTCACAATGGCAGACGGGACTGTAACTCTCACACCTAGAAAGACAACTTTGTTCTGTGCACACACCTTCTTGCAGTTTGGGGGGCGAAGAGGAGCCCAGGCCTCTGTCTTGACCTGACTTCCTAGCTCTCCCCTAGGGGAGACCCTCCCCTCTCCCCCCTTTAAGTCTGAGCTCTTTAGGAAATATCAGGAGGCCACTGAGACCAGTCTGCTCTCAGAGGGTGGCACACACACCACTGTCACTCCCACACCACTGAGGGATAGAGGTCCAGAAGGTGGGTGTGGCCCCTCCACAGGGAGAAGGTCACCAGAGCAGTGAGGTGAGGTGGGCCTGTAGGTGATGACACAGAATGGTCCAGAGGCCTTGTGCCTGTCCTGAGGCAGTGGGGGACATGAACAGTCAGGGCTTTCAGTGCATGGAAATGGAAATGGGCCAAGGGTGTGCACACACGCACACACGTGCACACACGCATGCCCAGCTCACACCTCATCGTCCCTCCTGTTTAAGCGGGGAGGGTGAGAAGGAGGTGTTCCAAGCTGGAGGGTGATCTGCCCAAGAATGCGCGAGCAAACATCTTAAAGCACCGCAGAGAGCCCCTGGAAGCTGATTAGAACCATTTGTGTGGTCAGCGCGGATGGGGGCGAGGACAATGCCGGCTCTGTTCTTGTGCAGAGCCGGTGCCAGCCCTGCTCCTGGCTTACAGCTTTTCCTTGGCCCATGCGGCTGAGAGAGGTTGATTAAACCCGCGCTGGCCCCGCCGCAGAGCAGCCTCCCAGAATGTGGCACAGGACGCCGCGGGCCGGGCGGTCGTCCTCTCCGGCTCCGGCTCCCCCTGGACACACGCGACAGCCGGGCACGTCCAGCCTCCGCGGCCAAGGCCAGTACTCAGGACCCTCTCCTGGGCCCTCCGCCCGCTCCACGCTGGAGCCCCGGCCAAGGCTTCAGTCTCAGTGAACTGCAAACACGGCGATGCTGGTGGAAGGACATCGCCTCCTCCAGACCCGCTTCCCCGCGGCCTGTTGGGTTTCACTGGGCCAGTCCCTGTGTGGTCTGCTCTGAGCACGAGACTTTCCAGCTGTACATTCACGGCGGTTACCCGCATTCGGGTAGGAAAACACTTACCCAATTTCCGAGCAGACTGAACCGAGGGGCCGGTAACCGAGACGCAGGAATCAGGAGTGCATTTCCCGGCAGCCGACTGTGGGGACCCAGGCGCATCTGTAGGCCTCGCCCCCTTCCTGGGAGACGCGCAGGCTCCCACGCCGTTCAGGGAGTCCCACACCTGCCCGGTCCCCTGCCAGAGGGCCGAGGCCCACGGGAAGGAGCTGGAATGCAGATTGGAAAATGAAAATATCCTCTTAATGAGGATTCAGAAAAGACTGGAAACATTAGAATTGGAAGGGGCTTTGGAGAGGGAAGGGCTAGAGTCTTGGGGCCTCCGTGGCCTTGTCCTTAAGATGGTAGGGTGGGGGAGACCTGCCAAGGCGTTAGTGCCTCAGATGGGCTCAGACCCCTGACAACAATCCCCGTCCCTCCACCGTCCAGAAAGGCCACTAGGCCTCCAAAAGCAGGCAGTGCCAGGAAACACCTCCAGATGGACTGTGTGCTAACCTGCCATCCACCACACGGCCTGAAGTGGGCTGTGTGCTAACCTGCCGTCCATGCACACGGCCTGAGGTGGGCTGTGTGCTAACCTGCCATGCACCACACAGCCTGAAGTGGGTCTGACCACTGCGGCACTTGTGATTAGGGCTCTGAAAGTCCCCTGGCTCCTCCATTCTGTGTTGTGTCTTGTGCTCATGGCAGGAAGGAGGAAAGGGTTGGTGTGTAAGACTGTGTATGTGAAGGTGAGTGTTTGTGAGTGCATGTGTGAGCATAGGTGTATGTGTGTGTGCGAGTGAGTGTATGAGTGTGGGGGGACTCTGAGTGTGTGAAAGAGTGTGTGTGAGACAAGTGTGCATGAGTATGAGTGTGTGAGGTGAGTGTGCATGAGAGTGTGTGTTCATGCATGCATGTGTGTTAGAGGGCATACGAATGTATGCGTGTGTATGAAGCAAGTGTGTATGAGCATGTCTGTGAGTGTGCATGAGTGCATGTGTGTGAGAATGGATGCACGTGTGTGCGTGTGTCCATGAGAATGTGAGAGTGTTAGTTTGTGTGTGTGAGGTTTGTATATGACAGCATGAGGACACAAAAGGGAGTGTGAGGGCGTGTGAGTGTGTGTATGTAAGGAGTGAGAATGTGAGGGTGTGTGAGAGTGTGTCTGAGAGGGAGTGTGTGTGAGTGTGATGCTGAGCCCCCTCCATCCCTGACAACCCTGTGCCACGCTGTTGGGCACTGGAGGTAGGAAGACACCCAGGGGTGACTCCCACCCCACAGAAGTTGCAGCTACTTGATGCAGACACTGGGTATGGGACTGGAATGTGATGCAGCGAACAGGGCAGCCAGTCTCACTGTCCCTCAGACCAGCAGTTTCCAGGGGGTAGAAACTGTATGTCCCCCACTCCAGAGTCAGTACTGAGTGAATGGCTAATAGTAACATCCGTAGTTGGTTGGTTAGTGACTACTTGTTGACTGATTGATCGTTGGTTGATTGATTATTGGTTGGTTATTGGCTGGGTAAATTGTTCATTAGTTCATTAGTTAGTTGACTATTGGTTGGTTATCACTGGTTGGGCAGATGGTTGTTCGTTCACTAGTTGGTCTGTTAGTTGGTTGGCTGAAAACTGAAAGCAGATCTAAACCCTCGAGGGGCCTTAAATATGGACTTTGGGGTCAGAGAGCACAAATCCCACTCCCAACTCTGCCTCTTTCAAACTCTGAGACGGATGTCCAGTCCCATGTAGTTCAAAGCTGCCGTCCTCTGACTATCTGAGATTAATGACCAGCACCAAATACCAGGCTTTGTTGGAGGGAAGTTTCCCCAAAGGTCTCCTGCACATGACTCACACTTTACAGTTTGCAAAGCATGTCACAGAGGTCACCTGGTCCTCGGTGAACTCCAGGAAGGAAGACAGAGCTCAACTCGTCTCCCCACTTACAGATGAGGAAACTGAGACTCAAAGAAGTGACAGTACCCAGGTCACACAGCAGCGCTCGGGGGGTAGGTCTCGTGCCTGCCCAGGACTGGAGCACATGTTGGGTCCTCAAGCACAAGCACGTATTCGGCAGGAATCTTTGATCCAAAAACATCTCTGAAGTTGATGCCCAACAGTGATACGAGGCAGGTGCTTTTGTCAGGGTGCTCTCCAAGAAAAACCCACTACTCAAAAGACAGAAATGTTCTAAACCACTATTTTTTTTAATTTCCCATGAAAAATCCCAAAGAGCTATACATGAAAAATAAACTTCCGGATATTAACATCAAGTCTATCAATTCTGGAAACTATCAGGGTAGTCCTGATGCTCAGCTCCCGTTACATGAGTGGTGGAGGCTGGGGTCTGGTCTAACCTCTCCAGGGTTTTGAGAAGAGGACACAGCCTCCTCCTCCTTCCCCCAGTCATACCCGGCTCCAGGTTCTTTTCAGCATTGAGTTGTTCCACTTATGCATCATTTTACTGTCCCATATGTGCCCATCCCTGTTCTGCCGTCCTAGTGGATTAGACTCAGCAGAGGAAAAAGTTAGGGAAACAAAGGCTCACAGAAAAATATAATACACAGAAACACAGGTACAGAAAATGTGAAGGAAAATTAAGAGACATGGAAGATAAAATGAGAAGTCCAAATAAATATTTAATAATATTCCTGACAAAATAGAGAGAGAGAAAAGTATTTTAGATGAAATAATGCCTAGCATTTTTGAAAATCAAACAAGGACACAAATGTTCAGATAGAAGGAATATATGAACTAACAAGCAGCTTGGATGGATGGATAGATGGATGTGTGTGTGGATGGGTGGGTGGATGGGTGGGCAGATGGATGGATGGATAGATGGGTAGATGGATGGGTGTGTGGATGGATGAGCAGATGGATGGATGGATGGATGGATGGATGTGTGTGTGGATGGGTGGGTGGGTAGATAGATGGATGTGTGGATGGATGGGTAGGTGGGTGGATGGATGGGCAGATGGATTGATGGATAGATGGGTAGATGGATGGATGAATGGATGGATGTGTGTGTGGATGGGTGGGTGAGTGGATAAATGGATGTGTGGATGGATGGGCAGATGGATGGGTGGGTAGATGGAAGGGTGGGTGGATGGATGGATGGGCAGATGGATGGATGGGCAGATGGATGGGTGGGTAGATGGATGGATAGATGTGTGTGTGGATGGGTGGGTGGGTGAATGAATGGATGGGCAGATGGATGGGCAGATGGATGGGTGGGTAGATGGGTGGGTGGGTGGATGGATGGATAGATGGATGGATGGATAGATGTGTGTGTGGATGGGTGGGTGGGTGGGCAGATGGATGGATGGGTGGATGGATGGATAAACGGATGATGGACAGGTGGATGGGTGGGTGTGTGGATGGGTGGATGAATGGATGAAAAGATTCTCTTAGCATAAAAGCAAATGGTAAATCTGACTCACCTTCTGCCAAGTTTATCTCCCAGAGGATGGAAAAAGAGCTAATACTCGGGAAATCATTCAGACCAACAAGAAAGAACTAAAGGACTGCCTGAAGATGTGGTAGTGTAGGAATTCCATCACAAAGTAACAGCAATTAAATTCCTACTTCATCTCATGGACAAAAGGAAACTCTAGATACATTAAAAAAAAAACAACTATGAAAATCAAAACACAGCATTTAAAAATTTGGAAGAAAACAGGAGAATAGCTCTATAAATTTTAATAAGGATTTCTTAATTTATAGGAAGTAAAGACATATAAAGAAAAATTTAACAAATTGGGGGAAGCTGAGAGAGTGCAAGGCCGAGTCCTGATAAACGCCTCACCAATGGGGGAATTTTTATGATAAGCTTGGAAAAAATCTGGGAGTGGCTGAGTTCCTTCAGATCATCCTGGAAAGCAATAATCTATTTGGTCAACCTCTTTAGACCCCCAAGGAACAATTACCCTCATCACCAGCGTCAACCACCAGCATCACAATCATATCACTATCACTGTCATCATCATCATCGCCATCATCACCCGCCACCGCCTCCTCCATCATCGTCACCACCATCATCATCGTCACTGTCATCACCATGACCATTATCACCATCACCATCATACCATCTTCATGACTTCTAGAAATAATAGCAACTAATATACACTGAACGCTGACCCTGCACATTTCGTTCTTACAAAACCCCTCACACATAGGTAGAATCATTGTTCCCATTTTACAGATAAGAAGCTGAGGCTCAGAGAGGTTACAAGACCTGTCCCTGGTCCCACAACTGGAAAGTAACAGGATGATGCTGGCACTGGCCACGCCCACAGCCCCTACGCTGACAGGTTGATGCTGGGACTGGCCACGCTCATAGCCCCCATCCTGATAGGTTGACGCTGGGATTGGCCACGCCCACAGCCTCCATCCCACCTTTTTAGACCTGGTCTCCTGCCCGCCAAAGTCTTCATACCTGCTGCCTTGACGTCCATCCTTTTCACAGCTGGATCCATATACATTCATCTACACATTTCACAAAAGTTTATTGAGACCATTGAGACCTACTAGGTCCTGGGATGTGGAGTTTGATTTTACATGGCTCATTTCATCACAGGCTTATGCAAAATACCAGGGTAAAAATTTTTTTAAGTGTAGAAACACAGATAAACACATTAAACGTTCTGCTAGGGGGTCTATCCAAGCGTCGGTGTGGGGACATTGAGCCTAATGGAAAGTGAAAGACCCCACAGGAAAGGACATGAGTGAATATGCCCTCCCCGCCCCCAGGTTTGCTGGAGAGAACTGTTTTTGCAGGTGGAAAATGACTACATTTCAATCAGGATCAAATTCCAAAGGCTTTGCCAGTGCTCACAAGTGCCCACATGGTGCAGAGCCCTGGCTTGGCCAACTTCCTACTCAATAACCTATTTCTACAGGTCTTTGGATATTAAAAAAAAATAAAATGCAAGACAAACTCAGCTGAAACCCAAATGGATGGATTCGTTCCCATTTTAACATCGTTTCAGGGTGTTTTATAGCCTGCACTGTGTATCCTTTACACATCTATTTTTAAATACTGCAAACTTAATGATCATGATAGAATATATAAAACCCTTTATGAAATTCCACCTACAAAAATTGCGGCAAAATCTAGGAGGTAAAAACCTGTAGTCAGTGCTGTTAGGCACCGGTGGGGGAGCCGGTCAGTGCTCAGTCGAAACTCTATCTAGGTCATCTTCCTTAAGGTGGCCCCGAGTGTAAACCCACCTCCATGAACGTGCAGGAACTGAGAAATGATCACAGGCAGCTGATGACACTTGGTCAGCTCTTGTTCCAAGACCACCCTTCTGTGAGAAAGGCCTTAGGCCATTTTCAATAAAACCCGCTGACACCTACTGGGAGCCAGGAACTGTTCTAAGTGCTTTATATACACACTTGTTTAAGTCTCAGCACAACCCCATGAGATGGGTGCTGTATTGTCACTAGTTTATAGATGTGGACACTGAGGCCCAGAGAGGTTAAGGGAGTCGCCCAAAGATACACAGCTAGTAGGTGGCAGAGCTGGAGTTGGAGCCCACACCAGCTGGCTCTGACCCCTGCTCTTAACCACTCTGCTCCATGTCTCCAGGGGACGCAAGGTTGTCCTTCACTGCAGGCTTGTTGATGCCACACACAGAGAGAACATGATGGGCCCAGTTTCCTCATTCTCTCCCTCCAGATGAAGCAGGCAGTGCTTCCAATAATTCCAGTATGAGTGGCCCATACAGAACACTGGTGTGAATTAGAAAAAGAAGTCCTTTCTTCAGTCTATCAGAAAATAGTCCTAAGGCACTTTTGTTGGAACAAGTCGTTTTACTACCATCTGCCAGAAGAGTGTCAAAATAAGCATCTAAATCTGTGGTATCTATGACATCAGTGGAGCCCTTCAGGTTGTGCAGTACACAGCCTGAGCAACTGTGCACAGTGGCCTGACTCTCCATCCTCAGCCAAGTCAAAACAAATGCAGTGTGGACAGTGTCCCTGTGAAACCAGGTGACACCAAAGCAAGAGGCAAGGAGGGCGGTCCCTGGAGTCACACTCCCTAGAGTCATCATTAGGATTCAGAGAGGTCATGCAATTCAGTGTTTCTAGAAGCTGCTCGGCAAATGTCAACTACAGCTACTCTCAATCCATTCAGACTAACCCTCTTCTCACTCCTCCTCACCCACTGCCCCCAGAAAGCACAGAAGAGGCTGGATGTTCCTCTTCTGGAGTTTTCCAACACAGGCCTTCAACTCCTGAAATACCCTGTTCCACGAGGAGGCTCCTGTCCAAGTTCCCTTACTCGTTTTGTTAAAACTCCATCAAAATACTGCATCCTGGCTCCCCTTCATGGAAATGCTGGGCTGCTGATGGACAAAGTGACCTGCTACCTGCTTAGGCTCGTGACCTAACCATGCACAGCTGGGTGTGAACAGGAGACCTCGGACAACATGGGTGTGGATGCACAAGTCACTTACATGTGGCTTTCTTTCTTTTCTTTTTTTTTTTTTAGAAAGCATTCACAGGATGTCCTGGAACCCCTCCCCTGGATACTCTGAGCGACAACTCGACATGCTCCCACTAACCTTCTAGGCAACACTCTGAGGAAGGCATTTCTCATCCCTATTGTACAGATAAGAAAACTGAGGCTCAGACTCGAGGGGAGCCTTGGCCCAGGCTACACTCCCTGTGAGGAGCAGAGCTGACAATTCCACCCCTGATGCATTTGGACTCCATGGCCATTGCTGTTAACCAAAGTTGGTAACTGAGCCAAAACAAAGCCATCCTGTAAACTTCACAGACAAAGCTGACAGCAGCAAAGACGGCTGCCCTCATGGCACAGAAAGCACTTCTGTTTTCCTTCGAAAGAAATGGTGACAGACGGAGTAGCAGCTCGCCATCCCCAGCTGGTGCTTCCTCATGGAAACAGAGCCCAGAACTCAAGCTGGGCCGAGTGTTTAACACCTTCTCAACTCAAAGCACCAGCAGAAGGGTCACGGGTGGACAAGGGGAAACCTGCTTTCCCATTCAATGTTTTCCCTTCCAGTAAGACCCCCCCACCCTACCTACAGTAACAGCTTTTTAAAGGCATAACCCACACTGTGCTGGGCATTTTTGAGATACTATCTCATTTCATCCACATCATCTAGCCATCACACAGATATGAAGACTGAGGCTCAGAGAGAAAAATGCTCCCAAAGCTGCATGGTCCCTCTGAGGCATCTTCCTGAGTCCAACCCCGAAGGTATTTCCACCACTCCGTGTCTTCTCTGCAAAAAAGAATGAGCCTTAAGGGGCAGCAGATCGCAGCTGCTCTTTTATTGTCTTCCTGGGGTGTGTTTCAGGGACGCTACAGCGCTGCAGTTTGGTTTGGTTTGTATCAGCTCAAATGCACACGATTTCTCACTCACCCACGCGGATCCTTGGGTTGGAAGGGTGCCCACATCTAGAGAACCATCTAAGACCAAGCGTTACACAAATAAACCTTTTCCCCTAAATTTTCCTCTGGTTGTTGGAGCTACTGAGAGAGGACTCCCAATATGTCTCTGTGATTTTTTTTTTACTCCTACAAAGGAAAGTTTAAAAACAACAAACGCTTTTGTAGTTTTCAGCTGCATCCTGAAAATTTATCCTGTTGGTAAATTCCTTAATAGACTGGCCCTGACCAGAGAGCAGGAGGGGACGACCGGTGACACTCGTTTGCTCTGGACTGGATCCAAGCCAGGGACACAGAGTTGAAATTCAGAGGGACACACGAGAGACCTCATCAAAAATCTTTCTGTTGCAGTCCAGAGGTTCTGACCCACCATGGGTACCACACAAACCATTATTAAAACCAGAAAATACCAGAATTCTATAATAAACACAATGCCGTAGGGACTTTTATTTATTCTATAATAAATTAAAGCCAACAGTATGCTATTAAAACCAAAAAATTCATTTTCCTTGGTATAATCACAAGACCACTGGAATACGGTCTAGAAAGAGTGTACCTAAGGGGTCAGGAAGCAAAGTCCAGCTGCTCGTCCCAGAGCCACGCCCCGGCTGAGAGACCGTGGCAGAGTTTCTTTATCCTTCTGGTCATCTGCGTCCTCACGTGTGAGATGGGCTCTGCGTGTGGCATGAGGCTGTGTAAATGGCGGGATGTGCTTCAGGTCTGAGTGCTTCCAGAGAGGACGCTGTGATATTTACAACGCTCCTTCACAAACTGTCAGCAACATGGCAAAAGTGAAGCCCAGAGATGGCAAAAAGGTTTCCACTCTAGTTTAGTTCATTAAAAGTAGAAAACTGGGATGAAGACTCTGAGGCTAAATCTAAAGTTGGGGAGACGGAGCTCTGAGACCCACCAACGGGATCTGCCTTGGCTGGGGGACTCGGTTAAACAGATGGTGTCGCCCCCACCAAACAACAGCACACGATCATCCCCCCAAAACCACAAGGTTATTGTCTTTATAGAAACCTCCAGAAGGTGAGACCTTTAGTAACACACTGCAGGCACCAGCCATTCCCAACAGGAAATGTTCTCTAAATAGGTTTAATTCTTGTGAACTTTCCAAGGAAAGTCCAAATTCCATCCTCTCAACTCCAGACCTGGGACCCTAATGGGACAGGCGGTTTCCATTTTCTCAGGACTCTGACTTTTCCAAACAGGACACAAAGATGAGCAGTCTTCAAAGAATTTTTCATGTTCGTAAAAAAGGCAGATTTTCCCATCTGCCTGGAGGTTGCTCTTGGGCCACAGCCACAGGAATCACAGCGAACATTCGGACATTCCAATGAGCTGCCCCCCAGGAGCACCAGACCCGCCCTGCAGAGGCCACAGCACCCCCCTCTCCCCGCCGCTCAGCGTCCCTCTCGGCCGCCCTCCAGCCTCCTCCTGCTCTGCTTGGAGCTGGCTCAGCCTGGAAAGCTACATGTGTTCCCCACCGCCAGGGCCAGCACTGCCAGCCCCACGTGGAGAACTGGAGTGCGGTGGTCTGTCTGTGTTTGTTGAAATTGGGCTGGGAGAAAGGGCCTCACCATCAGGGCTCCCTGGAATGTGCGCCAAGCACTGAGCAGACAGCTCTGTCAGCAAGCTCAGGAAACGGCCAGCCAAAGGCTGGGCAGAGGCCCCGGTCTGGGCCAGAGCACGCTGCCCCAAACTCGCCATCGGGGCAGAGGAACCAAGGGACACCCCCCCCACCAGGACAGAGGTCCCTTCTGTGCTGATGCCATTGTGCTTGCTTGGTTTGCAGGGCCAGGCCCTCGTTACCTTGGCCCAAGCAGAACGTTCTGATTTTCTTATTTGAGGCCCAGAGCTTTTTCCAAAAGGAAATCTGAATTGCGCTGAATTTCTGAGCCTGGGAGCATGTTCTCTTTTTTCCCCCCAAGGTGCCATGTCTACACCCCGTCTTAAAATCACAAGTGCGACATCAGCAGTGATGAGAGATGCCCCCATCAGCTGAGCACTCACTGAACAGATGACATTCAAATTACGTAGCACGCATGAGGCGGACGGCTGTAGCAGAGAAGGCTCTAGAACTGGTCTCAGGAGCCCCTCACCTGCCAGATGAGGTTATCTCGAGGACTCCAGGCAGTGGTTATTTGCAAACAAGAGTGGCAAAATGTCACTATTTCAACCAGAGCTATGGGATGATGCCTTGTCTTTGAGGGTTGCCCCAGGGCAAAGCCCCCCCTGGATCCTCCAGCCACCATCTGCCTACCCCTATTGAGTTGAATCTTGCATCTATCCCTGCCCTTGCTTTGGAGCTGGGGCTGGGCCTGCTTGGGCAATAGAATGTGGAGGCAGCGACTTTGGGTCTTCTGAGCCCAGGTATTAGGAAAACCGGGCAGTTTTGGCTCCCTCTCTCTGGGAGCCCAGAGACAGGTAGGAAACCCAGGCGACCTCAGTGGACAGTCAGGACAGCCATAGGGAGGGTCACCGGGGAGAGAGAAGCTGTGCTGAGAGCCACACAGCTGTCCCCACCACCCTCAGCCACAGCCTGGGGCAGTCTCGTGAACAACCTCAACCCAGACAGCAGAAGAACCACCAGCTGAGCCCGGCTGCCCATGGAATCATGAGGTCCAGTAATAACAGGTTACTGCTGTGAGCCCTTGTGTTTGGGGGTGGTTTGTCACCCAGCAGGACACAGCGAGAACAGCACCTACTATATGTTCCTTTATTTATGATCACAACTCTGACATGGGCACTTACACCCATCTCAGACTCCAAGTAAGGAATCTGTCCAACAGCACTAACTTACAGAGCCCAGCCTGGCTGGTACTCTAACCCTCCTAAATCAGCCTAATTACAGACAAATCCTCAAGGCCCTCCCTGGCCCTCACACTCACACCCCCACCTCACCCTTCATCAAACCCCCAGAAAGCAAGTGTCTCGTGATTTCTGCCTAGGACCTTGTCAATATTCTCATTCTGAGTGTTGCAGCCCCTTGGCCCTAGTGAGTCTGTCCCATGTTATGAGACGAGCTAAGGAACCCACTGCCATCACCAACTACAGCCTGAGCAGGGCAGGCCTCCCTCCCTCCAGCTGGGAGCACCTCCCTGGCCTCTGCCCTGTACCTTCTTCTGGAAAACCCTTCCCGCCCCAGCCTCAGGGAGATGTCCCAGGATGGCTCTGTTGTTCCTGGACCTCCCTCCAGCCCGCATGGAGGACAGTCCTGCAGTCCCCACTGCCCACTCTTCATGTTTTACACATTCACTCCCAAAGCTTCTGCTGAGAAATCAAGACATTCTGTAACGTTTATGAGCTTTATTCCTGTCATTGCTAATGGAAATGGAACAAAAATTCTCATTTTTTTCCCACTGCAGAATACTTTTCCATATTTTTCTGACTTTGTTATGAAAACTCCCCGGCTATGTTGGTTAATTATTCAAAACAGAATTGCCTAGTCAAACTGAATTCATCCTACCAGAGGGCCGAGTATTTTTACTCCTGCTGTGCAGCTGCTGGCCTCTCCCCTTGGCCCTCAGTAGGGTGATGGATGCCCAGTGTTAAGCAATGATGGGCAGAAGAGGGAGGCAGCAGGCTGTGCCTCCACCACCCACACTTCTCCTGCCTCCCTGATTGTCCTTCAAGGCCCTGTTCAGCCTCCCGCTCTGCCAGGAAGCCCTCGGGGGCTTCTCCTCCTCCTCACCAGATTGATCGTCTTAACTGGTATCTCTCACGTAAGCTCCTGTCTCTAAACTCTCTTTTTAAGTCTGTTTTCTCAGCTACGTCCTATGCTCCAAAGTTCCACATCTCACGTTTCCTTATAGACAACGTCACCATCTCTATAAATCAGCACCCACCCTGCGCCCCATGCTTCCCGTGGGTTATCTCATTTCCTAATAGATGCAGTGTCGTCCCCCTTTAGCAGAGGAGAAGATGAGGCTCCTAAAAGGTGAGCCCAGGCAGCTGAGGTTGGAGCCTCTGCCAATAATCAGGTTAGCAATTGACCCATGACCAACCCACTGTCACAAATAAACAGAGAAAAACTGGAAGAACATATTTTCCTCCAAACGGGCAATGGACAAAAAGACAGCACGTGGGGGTAACCCCCGATGCTGACAAGACGCATTACGCAGGCACTCTGCTGGGGGGCTGTGGTAGTCAGAACACATCCAGACATTCTAGTATTTGTCTGGGCCATGCAGCAAAATCAGCCAAAAGGTTTTACTCAGTAACTCTACCATGGACGAGCCCCTAAGGAAATGAGCAAAAAGTGATAAAGACTTATACACAAGGCTGTTCCGGCGGGATACCTCCCAACAGCAAAAACGTGGAAAGACTCTGACTAGCACTAGAGGTGAAGTGCAGAACTAGGCCTGAGGCCGACTCTGCTTCCCTTTTACTCTATTTTCCAAATTCCTTCAAAATGCAGGCATTCCTGATGTGATCGGAGAGAAATCAGCCGTACATTTAAGTCTAGGCAGGGACATGGCCACCTCATCGCCGCCTGGGTGGATGATCTTTTTGGAGGGCACTTTGGCAGCACATGGTCCAGCACGGGAATTCTCCCTCTGGGAACTCAGCCGACATAAATTCTCACAAAACAACCCCGAGACACACATGCAAAGACACGGCTTGTAACAGCAAGAGACTCAAATCGATCTGAGAGTTTACCCAAAGGGAACGGGTAAATTATGGCACGTCCACACAAAGGTAGACTGGAAGTTAAAGAGAAAAGACGTAGAAACAGAACATGAAGGACTGGCCGTGACGTTCCATTGAGTGAAAGAGGCATGTTCCAGGCCTGTGCGTCTGGTATGATCCCATTTGTGTAAAACAGAATAAACACGTGTGATTGTTTACATAGACACGGGGACGTCGAGAAGGATACACATCAAACTCCTAGACAGTGCTTACCTGAATGGGAACGAGCTGGAGGATGAGAAACTTTTATGTTTTACTTACTTTCAGGCTGCTTGAACTGCTGCCAAGAGCGGCATTGCTTCAGGCAAGTAAACATATTCATTCTTTCTTTACTTTCTGTTATGAAAAAAAAATGGATATATGCAAACGCCACAAAGAATGGTACGACGAACCCCAATGTACCTATCCTCAGATTCAAGCTTCAAAAATGATCAATTCCGGTCCAATCTTGTTTTATCTCTGCCCAGATTATAGTACCACTGTCACACTCAAACATAACAGTTTCTTAATGCCATCAAATACCTAGGCAGTGTTCCAACCTCCAACCTTTCTTAATGTTATAAATTATTTTTAACACTTGGTATCAGAATCCAAATAAGGGCCACGGTTACAATAGTTCAATATGACTTTTAAGCTTTTATTATGTAGATTATTCACCCTATATATGATGTATATGTGTATATACCCATACTGTATATGTGTATGTAGTGTACACTCATACTGTGTGTGTATGTATATGTAAACCTGTGTGTGTGTGAGAAAGAATTTGGAGAGAGAAATGTTGAAGAATCAGACCATCTGTCTGACAGTCTCCTGCAATCCGCTGTGCCTGCCACACAGGATCATTTAACCTGTGCTTCTCTCTTTCACATTTTCTGAACATCTGTGGTTAGATCGGGAAGCCTGGTCAGGGTCATGGCTGAGGTTTTGTTTCACAGACCATGTGGTCTTTCATCAAGAGCTGGTCTCTCTGGGCCTGGCCCGGTGACTCACACCTGTAACCCCAGCACTCTGGGAGGCTGATGGAGGCGGATCCCTTAAGCTCAGGAGTTCGAGACCGGCCTGATCAAGAGTGAGACCCTGCCTCTAAAAATAGCCAGGCATTGTGTGGGGTGCCTATAGTCCCAGGCTACTCAGAAGGCTGAGGCAAGAGGATTGCTTAAGCCCAAGACTTTGAGGTTGCTGTGAGCTATGACGTAACATCACTCTACAGAGGGTGACAAAGCAAGACTCTGTCTCAAAAAAGAGAGAAAACAAGAGCTGGTCTCTCTGCTGTGACACTAGCAGCACACTCTGCTTTCTGCTCCCTTAAGCTTGATTATGCGGCCCCCAGGAGTGTGGTGAGATGGCACTCACCCACACTATCCATGTGCCTGGTCACTGGTCACCTGCCCTGTCATAGCCTCTGTCACACTGAAGAACACTGTCAATTGTACTGACCTTGTGGAAGTGCTTTGGAAATGGAGACACCACCGGGACATGGGGAGGCAGGGTCATATTTATACAGGTGTTGCGCTCCACGCTTAGAGGCAGCTCAATCAAGTGAATGAGCTCACAGACCCCACGGCAAAATGGAAGACCATCTGGACTCCTTGCTTTCCTGGGGAGTGACCCAGGGCAAGCTCCCTGGCTACTCTGTGCCTCAGTTTCCCTGCTGTTAAATGGCGGGAAGGAGATCACCGACCTTGTAGGGCTGTAGCATGAATTAGATCCGGTAATATGTATCAGTCACTTAGAACTGAACAGGCACAGGCATGCTAGCTCTGTTACCTGACTTTTGAAGGTTTCTCACACAAATGAAACCCAGTGAGTCCCAGTGAGCATGAGATAGGTTAGCGGACCATGGAGCATGGTGTGGTGATGAGGAGCACTCTCCTGTATCAACCCATCTGGGTGGCCTTGCTCTCTAGCTTTGCAACCTTGAGAAAACTGCTTAACCCTGCACAGCCTCAGTCTTTGCATCTGTACAAGGGGGTGTGGTAGTGCCCCAGCCTTAGGGCCTGTAGGGATCTCCCAGCCTAAAGCATGTAATGCTGAGAGCCAGCATATAAGGGAGGGTCACCACAGCCCTAGGAGGAGGGATCCATTCCCACCTCACCTGCAGCTCCCAGCACTGTGACAAGGATATGGGGATATACTCAGTCCAAAGCCCTTATCTGAAGCCTCCGAGCCAACATACTTCACAGTTCAGAGTTTGGGGGATTTTACCACGGCAACAAGGTAAACGCCATGAGGCCCTTGCAGGGTCTAGGGAAGCACACACAGTCAGCACAGGGATACTTCATATCGAGCATGTGACCATCCCCACTATGTGGAATGAAGGCAGACCTAAACAGACTCATCACAGCTCAGGTCTGCCCCCCATTAGCTCGTGTCAAAGCCATGAAAATGCTTCAGTGTACCGAGCCTCTGAGACGTGGGTGCTGCCGATGGAGGCCAGTGGCCTGCAGTGTAAGTATGGGAGAGACCACACCGGGGTGCAGTCGGCAACAGGGGGGCTCACCTATCAGGACCCGAAGGCAACAGCCTCAGCCTGTTAAGAGGGCTTAAGACCCCTGGACCTCTCCACAGATAGGAGACCCACACTCAGACAGCCTTTTGCATTGTGAGCAGGGCTGGACAGCGGTGGAATCCAAGAAGGCCGAGGACAGAGTCTTCACCACCTCACGGCCCCTCCTCACTGCCAGCTAGAGGTGGTGTGGGCTCCAAGCTCCCTGAGATCCCGGTAGCAGCAGGAACATGTCAGGGGCACGCAGTGGGCTCTCGCATCTCGTCACCCTACCATCCCTCCTTTCTCCTCGGTACGACCCCACCTCCTGATATAAATCACTGTGTGCCCACCCTCCGCCTCCATCATCTAGAGGGGGCAGCCATATTCTCCTGTGACTCCACCCCCTCAGTCACTGCTGACTGGCACATGACCAATCAGAGTCCTCCTTTGAAATTTTTCACAGCAGGACATGGAAGCCTCCAGACAGGTTCAGGTGTGTCTCCGGTACACAGCTTCCGCCTTCCCCACCCCCATGGAGGAAGCTGTTCTGGAGAGTCACAAGCAGAGAGAAATAGGCCTGGGATGGGCAGGCATTTCTCATTCCCTGGTGGAGCTGTCACAGAGACCAGAGCCCACTCCTGCCCTCTCCACAGTCTGGAATTCCATCGAGCTGGGGAGGGCGGGGGACAGGGTGTGAGGAGTGAGAGGGTCTGAGCAGCTGGCCGTAAGCGCCCATCTCACTTGTAAATGAGGCTGACGGAAAGCACGCTCCTGCTTCTGTATTTGTTCAGGAGGTGGGGGGAGCACCTCTTACCCCAAACCCACCCAACACCTGTTGAGAGACACTGACCCCATTGCTGAGTTTGGATTTACACGGACTCTGTATAACACCTTGTAAAGAAAGCCACTGGTGCAGAAGATTAAAGAACACCATTAAGTGAGTTGTTTTATTTCTTCTGAGACTGAAGGGAGGCTGGAAAAGTGCAAGGAAACGGTGCTGAGTTATTTACTCTCCGTTACCAGGGACCGGGCATCGCCTCCCAAAGGCACCCAGCCGGTCGGGGCCGCTGGTTTATAAGGTGTGAATGTTGAGGGGAGCCAGCGCCAGCCCGGAGGGAAGCTCGGGGCAGGCACACTGGTCTGAATGGAAAGTTAGTGCCAATAAATCTCCTGGGGCCGGCCTGGCGTCCGTGCCTGGGTGGGGCCCTGACAGAGGTCTGCACAGCTCTGTGAGTCCCCCTGCCACTCCTGAGCGAGTGCCAGGCCCTGACAGGTCTGCACAGCTCTGTGAGTCCCTCCGCCACTCCTGGGTTAGTGTGGGGCCCTGACAAGTCTGCATAGCTCTGTGAGTTCCCCAGCCACTCCGGGGTGTGTGCAGGGCCCTGACAGAGGTCTGCACAGTTCTGTGAGTCCCCCCCCCCCCCCGCCACTCCTGAGTGAGTGCGGGGCCCTGACAGGTCTGCACAGCTCTGTGAGTCCCCTCCCACACTACTGGGTGAGTATGTGGCCCTGACAAAGGTCTGCACAGCTCTGCAAGTCCCCACCCCCATACTACTGGGTGAGTGCGGGGCCCCTACAGAGGTCTGCACAGCTCTGTGAGTCCTGAGTGAGTGCGGGGCCCTGACAGAGATCTGTACAGCTCTGCGAGTTCCCACCACCACTCCTGAGTGAGTGTGGGGCCCTGACAGAGATCTGTACAGCTCTGCGAGTTCCCACCACCACTCCTGAGTGAGTGTGGGGCCCTGACAGAGGTCTGCACAGCTCTGCGAGTTCCCCCACCACTCCTGGGTGAGTGAGGAACCCTGACAGAGGTCTGCACAGTTCTGTGAGTCCTGAGTGAGTGCAGGGTCCTGACAGGTCTGCACAGCTCTGTGAGTTCCCCCGCCACTCCTGGCTAAGTGTGTAGCAAAACCTTGCCCATCTGGGCCACAAATCCCTTTCTAGAGCTCAGGGAATCTTTCTCTGGGAGAAGGTGGCCCCTCTCAGCCCTGGCTGCCCAGGAGCATAGAGGAGGGAGAACGTCACTCCCTACCCCCACCTGGGTGGGGCTACTGGCCTCCCTGCCTGCTCCCTAAAGAGCTGGTTTTAGGGGCATGTGGGTCTTGGTAAAACTCCTTGGGGTTGTAGGGGACAGACACTCATTTGAATTGTCTTGAGCCAAAGAAAGGGATTTGTTTTAAGGAGGCAAGGGTCACTCAGGTGAAGAAGGCTTTCAGGAATGAAGGCAGTCTCTCTCCTGAACACTCATCCATGCCTCTGTGTTCTCTCCCCACTCCACACCTCCTTTCCCCTGCACCCGCCTCCAGGCCCCAAGCTGAGAGGTACACAGAAGCCATCAGGGCACCGACTTGAGGTGCAGGTGACCCCAAACCACAAGGTGCATCTGAAACCAAGGGGCCAAGGGCAACAGCAGTGGCTTCTGGGTGCAGCCTCCAGGGAGCAAGGCCCCAGGTGGGGCCTTCAAAGAGCTACACACTCAACCACTGCATCGCCATGTTCCTGGCACCACAGCAGGAGGTCCAAACGGAGGCCAGAACTTTCCAGAGCCTTAACCCCCCACCTCCCACAGCCCCTCAGGACTCCAAAATAGTAATGAGTGAGGGAAGGGGTGCAGGGGAGAGGCTCAAGGTCCACCAGGACCCAGCTCCCCCTCTGTGGGTTTCCCAGCCTGAAGTTGGCCTG
Source organism: Galagoides demidoff (assembly GCA_963574575.1). Classification (NCBI taxonomy): domain Eukaryota; kingdom Metazoa; phylum Chordata; class Mammalia; order Primates; family Galagidae; genus Galagoides; species Galagoides demidoff. Next base: position 39,357 of record CAUYQV010011306.1, on the reverse strand, counting down.
ACCCAGGGAAGGAAAATGCCTTAAATTGATTGGAGTTCTGTCATTACCCTGGACTAGACTTTTACAGCCTGGAAAAGAAACTTTTTTTAATCTAAAAGAGGCCAGAGGATTTCTGGGACTTGCCCAAGATTTCACCTGGAGAAGCAGGAAACTGTGTAGATGGCACAGGAGAGGCAGGGAGTCACCCTCAGTTAGTCGCTCCGTAAACTGGGCACATCATGACACAGTAAAGGGTTGGATGACCAAGCACATCCAGGGAGAGCAGTCTGGATGAAGTCGACCAGTTTCTTTATCGAAAGCCCTTCAGTCTCAGCACAGCAGGGGGTCTCCATCAGGGGTCCCAAAGGGACTTCACCAGGGTCATATTTTTACTTTTTTTTTCCTCCGGCATCTTGAAATTAGGGGTCCACAGAACACATTCTGGGAAACATTCCCATAGATTCATTTGTTTAAAAACAATTATCCAAAACTTGGAAAACGAGCGGGTGGAAAGCTGTCCCGTAGGGGTGGCGCAGGTATTATCCAGCTGGGCCACGGGACGCTGCCTGATTTTCCAGGGGGAGCGCACCTCTGTTTTGCGTCCGTGAAATGTTCATTCAGATATCTTACACCTCTGAGGGCGGAGCCTAACTTGGAAGAAACCCACAGAAATCAGAGTTTTGTCTGACAACCATGCAACGAACCTGATTGGTGGAAAGACATCCCCGCAGGTTGCCATTTATTGCCCTGTATGACATTAACTAGAGTGGCAGCCAACCTTAGGGTCACAGTCACACAGGATTTAAAAGCTTCTCCTGATGGATTATACAGAGGGTGCCAAAAACGTGTGCACACAACTTCAGGGAAAAACTATTAAAATTGTAATACTCAAGTCAGGCTGGACTTCTGCAGTTGTAAGAGATGCAAGATACAAGGTGACAGATGTTTTCGGAATATACTAAGTATTACAATTTTAATACAGTTTTTTTCCTTTCTTAAAATGTACGGTTTTTTGCCACCCTCTGTATAAAGCCCCACTCCTTGAAGGCTCTGGGCATCTTACAGTTTCTAGTTTTGCTGACTTGTTACTCTCTCAATGATGAGTTAGTCCATCCATGTTTGCCATGTTTTTACTGTTTGTAGAGAGTTGTGGTTTTAATATTATACTCCAACAAATGCCATCAAAGATGGTTTCCCAAGGGTGGCGCCTGTGGCTCAGTGAGTAGGGCGTCAGCCCCATATACCGAGGGTGGCGGGTTCAAACCTGGCCCTGGCCAAACTGCAACAAAAAAATAGCCAGGCGTTCTGGCAGGTGCCTATAGTCTCAGCTACTCGGGAGGCTGAGGCAAGAGAATCACCTAAATTCCAAGAGCTGGAGGTTGCTATGAGCTGTGACTCCATGGCACTCTACTGAGGGTGATAAAGTGAGTCTCAAAAAAAAAAATATATATATATATATATATTTATGTGGTGGTGGCTGTTGAGCTGGGCTTTTGCAAATGACGTGGGGGCCTGGGTGGGACTCTGGGCCACAGCCCTGCTGGCCCTGCCACCTTGCTTGGCCGGCACAACAAAACAGCACAGACTGCACGGCTCACACAGGAATGATTTCTCACAGTTCTGCAGGCTGGGAAGTCCAAGATCAAGGCGCCAGCAGACCTGGCTCCTGACAGGGCTGTCGTCCTGATGTGCGGATGGCTGCCGTCCCACTGTGTCTCCACCTGACACTAATCCCAGGATTACTGTCCCCTGCGAGGCCCCACCCTCATGACCTCAACTCACTCTAATCCCCTCCCAACCTCTTACTAGTATCACATCCCAGGTCAGGACTTTGACACAGGAATTTTGAGCCCGTGACTATCCCTAGATTTTGAAAGTTATTATCGGGCAAAAGTAACATTGAGTCATTTCTAGAAGATTTACCTTCAGCTACTGATTTCCTCACCTCCTTGGCTGTGTTCTCCTGAGCTTCTCCTAAAATGAGGTTTGGAAACTGGAGTCCTTTCGTGTGAATATTCAAAATGGATTTAAACGGGAAATGACTGTTTTAAGAAAATGGTGAAACAATTTGAAAAGGGCAAAAAAGATTAAAGAATATCATTGTATTAATGAAGTTATGGTACAACCTCTGTAAGTTGACCACCCAGGGGACTGTAACAAACTGGTCAACACACGGAGGTGGGTGCTGTAAGGAACTGGGCCTGCTGTGCTGACAGGTACACGTGGTGCACGTCCAGGCTAAGACAATCAGGTCAAATGAAGGAGGACGTGAGTGTAGGGAGGTGGCCGACTATGGACGTTCTACCATAATTGATTGAAGTATCAATAGATATTTCCCCCGAAGCTGGGAACTGTCTCACAAACAGCAAATCGTCTGGTTCTCCAGAGTGGCGCCTCTGCTGGACAGCTCAGAACAGTCAGAGCAATGCAAATGAGTCTCACCCGTAAAAATGTAAAGAACTTCTGTCCTATGGAGGTACGATTAATTCACCCTGGGAAAACAGGATCCCAAACGTCCCATCATCAGCCCACAGACCCCAGAGGTGCGAGGCAGGTGCATCTAAAATTCCTATTTAAGGAATTCATTTCATTTTTCTGGATTGCCTGTACACATATCTGTTCTTCATAATCTCCTTGGAATCAGCTTTAACGTCTCAATAGCTCATTAATGAACTATAAAAGATATCTTAAATGTGGCCATTTTACGTGACATTGGACATCACAGACTTTGAAGTAATCAAACCAGAATGGAAGAAAAGAGTCAATGGCTCTGCTCCTTGACCGTCTTCCACGCAGACAGGAATCAGAAATGACTAGGATTTAGGGTCTATTTTATGATTGAGCATGTCAGGAAGCCAGGACCGGAAAAGGAAGATGTGATTTGGAAACGGTTCAGGAGTCAGTTGGGCATGGAGTGGCAGGGGACCACTCCAGATGTGGCGGGAGGGGCGGGGCAGCAGATGGAGGAAGAGCTGGGAACGAGAGAAAATTTGATTATCAGATGTGCAAATCTCTGACAGACGTGTCTCTGTAATTACATGATGCTAAACAGGACGGAAAGAATGAAGAAAAATGAGGCGCTGAGGGGCTGGATGTGGGGAAACTTGTTATTCTTGAATGTGAGCAATGAGCTGTTTTCTTAAAAGATAATCAGATAAGGAAGTGGAGGGAGGCTGCTCTGAGCTGCACCCAAGCCCAGGATCCTGCAATCATTACATTCAATTCTAGAGCTCATGAAAGGACAGGTCAGCCATGGCAAGGGTCCTCGCCTGCCAAGGTGCTCTCCTACTGGACGCAGGGGCAGGCTCTGTTTTGCATCATAGTAACCCAGGGCAGGGCGAGGAAGGGCAGAGCTTCTGAGCAGGACCTGGACTCAGGAGGCAGTGAGGACAGCCTCCTCCCTGGCTTGGACCTCAGCATGACTGTCAAAGTCAGCTCTGGGATGCTCATGTCTGGGCCTGCACAGGGGAGGGACAGTGCTGAACCCGGTGGGCTCTTGGCTCCAGTCCCACCACCTCTATGAGGTCAAGGAGGTTTTCCCAGACCAGCTAGAGCCTGAATCTCCACTGCTTTCACCCATTATGAAGACAGACGGAATCACGCTTCAGACTTAAACTCCTTGGCTTTTTTCTTTTAAACAGGGCAACTCCATTTGTTCAAAACTTATACAAAGAACAGAAGTAGGGTAGCATTTTGGTCAAGGCTGGATTTGGTTTGCAAACCTCATCCGTATGGGAGGGTGACAACATGGGTGGGCTGATGCCTGGAAAGCATGTCACGTGACACCAGCTTCTGTGGGGCCTCTGCTCGGTGCCACTTGACAGTATGGTGATGATGACTGGTGGTGGTGGTATTAGGGCAAAATGCAAATTTTGAACAAAGTAGATGCATTAGGGTAGTGGGAGGTCATTGATACTGACCTTGAATCCTGCCACATCTTAGTCTTTTCAACTGCAAGATGAAATAAGACTTGGATCCAGCAGATTAGGAATAAGGATTTTGATAATATTAAAATAGTAACAGCACTCAGTACATGCCGGGCCTGGTTCCATCTGGTCCTCATGATAGATTATGTACAGGGTGCTCACTATCCCCACTTGACATATGGAGAAGCCGAGGCCCAGAAGGGCAGGGGAACATGCCAGAAGGGGATGGTGAGTGAAGGGAACAGGAGCCCAACAGTCCAGCTCCAGGAGCAGAACGGGACTTTCATACAGAGGACACCTGGGTGAATAGACACCGGGTGAAACCCTACATGGACCAAGACATGGGCCGTAAACGGGGCCCCTGTGCACACCAGGTCTGAAGGAGACCAGCTCAACCTCCGAGCTGAGTTGGGGTCCCCCGGCCATCCCTGGAGGCTCTGGTTCCTGCATCTTCCCACTTGGACATTAAGACAAACCAACTCCCTCTCCCCTGGGCAGGAGAATCCCCAGCTTCTTTTATGAAGGACAATTAAAGGTCATGTAAGGGTATCAGTACCCTGTCCGAGTCAGCAGTGTGTCCAGCAGCAGCACAGTGACAGACAGATTCCAGAGGAGACAGACAGCTTGTCTCCTGTCCAGGGACAGCCCATGCCAGCCACCAGGTGGGGAAACACATGAAACATGAGGTCATCTTGCAGAGCCCTCACTGACAAAGGTCGAAGCAGGCGCATGGTCTTCCCTTTGTTCAGGAAGGGGTGGCAGGGTCCAGACAGTCACAGCAAAACTGACCTCACTGGGGCCACCTCCACCAGTGAGTGCCCGAGGAGGCGCTGGAAACACTGACCAGCTTCATAGGCCCTGCCTGGCTGGGGATTGGGAAGAGTTAAACAGACAACCCCGACAGGCCACGTTTGGACACAAAAAATGCACTTTTGTGTGGAGCTTCAGGACGCCTGGGCCTGGCTCCGCCAAGTTCACAGAAAGACCTTTCATTGGGTTCTCAGGAGATATTTCAAAAAAAAAGCAAAGCAAAGCAGAGCCTTTCAAAGAGGAAACTTCAGCCCTCAGCAGAACTGGTCTAAAAAAAATTAATCAATTTTTGTGGTTTCAATAAAAGCAAAGAATTCTGTGGTTTTCCTTCAAATTTTTCACCATTTTCCATAAAAACAAAAGCCAATATTTGAAACCATTTTTCCCCAATGAAAGCGGCAACGTTTTTGCCCAGGAACAATTTCCTGGAAAAATGTCCCCGTGGCATTCCAGCCCGGTGATTGCTGTGCTGGGGCAGAGACACGGCACACGGGCACGTCCTGGGGACCCTCCACCCAGGCCAGAGGTGGGCACTGGGGGTGGCAGAAATGTGCTTCTGGGGAGAAAGTCCACATGGTGAGAAAGGATCATTTTTGTTTCTGGGGTTGTATAAAAGCGGGGCCATTCTACCTTCTAGGGAGCAGGACACGAAGGTCTCAAGGTGACGGCTCCTGTATGAGGTTGTGCCCCCAGCAAATCTGACCGCAGAGTATGAAAGACGCCTGCTTCCGCCCCACTGCAGACACACTGCCACGTGCAGGCTCTGGGGCAACCCTCTCATTTTACAGGTGAAAACACAGAGGCTGTGAGCTTTCCCCACAACACAGTTTACTGGCCGAGCCGCCATTCAAACCCAGGCCTCTGCCTCAAAACTTCCCCTTCCCACGTCATGCAGCTTCTCTCAGTAAACTGTGTTCTCGTCAGTTTTAGTTCCTGGAATCAATACCATCTACACGTTCACCGGCAGACATTTCTGATCACCTAGAACCACAGGACAACAAGCTCCCAGCCCCTTGGATTTGAACTTTAGCCAAAGATGCCACACCCTTACTAATACCCCTTTGGATGGGATCCAGAATGTTCCAGGAACTTTCGAGGACTCACTCACTATATGGCAAGGCAACGAGGACTCTCACCCTCTCCTGGGTTTCTGCTTCCCTACATCTAACTCAAGAACAACACTTAACTAGTTGTGCTCTTTACTTTTGCCGCTAGGAAGTTCAAGTCTAAATTGTATCTTTCTTTTTTTGAGACAAGAGTCTTCTATCGCCCTAGATAGAGTGCTGTGGCATCACAGCTCACAGCAACCTCAAACTCTTGGGCTTAAGTGATTCTCTTGCCTCAGAGGGAACAACAGGTACCCACCACAACGCCCAGCTATTTTTTGTTCCAAGTAGCTGGAACTACAGGTGCTCACCACAACACCTAGCTATTTTTTGTTGTAGTTGTCATTGCTGTTTAGCAGGACCAGGCTAGGTTTGAACCTGCCAGACTCGGTGTATGTGGCCGGTGCCATAACCACTGTGCTGTGGGTGCAGAGCCTAAATTGTGTCTTTATATAAATTTACAGCTTCCCTCTGTCTGCATTTTGCATCTCATTTCTTCCTTTGCCCCTCTCCTATCTTCTCTCTTGCCTTTTATTCTAGGTTAATGCTTTTTATACTTTTGACTTAAAGTAAACCATTTCCAAGTTTTTCTAAAAATGGGCAAAGAATAAATACTAAAATAAATACTTATCCTCTCAGATCTCAAACCAAAATAAGTGACAAAATTAGTCAATTCTAGATAGCCAAACTCAAAGGAAAACTCAAAAGTAAATATAAAAAGAAGTTACCCCCAAAAGGACAGTAAAAAGAAAGCAATATGTCGGCTCAGCGCCTGTGGCTCAAGTGGCTAAGGCGTCAGCCACATACACCTGAGCTGGTGGGTTCAAATCCAGCCCAGGCCTGTCAAACAACAATGACGGCTCGAACCAAAAAATAGCCAGACGTTGTGGCGGGCGCCTGTGGTCCCAGCTACTTGGGAGGCTAAGGCAGGAGACTAACTTGAGCCCAGGAGCTGGAGGTTGCTGTGAGTTGTGATGCCACAGCACTCTACCCAGGGGGACAGCTTGAGGCCCTGTCTCAAAAAAAAAAAAAAAAGAAAGCAATATGTCAATGGTCAATCTTTCAATGTTTCAGGAATCCCCCACAGATGTCACTGTAAAGCTCTCGTCCTAATCTCGTCTTTGATTATCATACTAAGAGGTGGGCAAGGGCCCCTCTAACTCTAGACTGTGGGCCCATGGGAAGGGCAGCTTTAACTCTGGACTGTGGGCCTATTTTCCTGCTAGTTGTTGGGATTTCAGAGCTGGAGTGCCCAGAGGGTACCAGCTCCAGCTCCACCATTTCACACATAAGGAGACTGAGGCCCTGAGAAGACAAGTGACTTTTCCAAGGCCACACAACTTGAACGTGGTAAAGTTCAGAGATGTTTCTAGGACATCACACGCTTCTTCACAAATGTGCCTGATTCCACCAAATCACATAAGACAGACTTAAGAATTTACATTACCAGCATGAATTTCATTGTGTTTTTTTTTGGGGGGGGGGTGGTGTTTAGGCTTACCTAAAAGCTAAACCAAAAGAAAAAAGGCTGTTCCTATTGGCTGAACTATGACAAAGCTCAAGCTCAGTGTATGTGTTAAAATCTTCATAACTAAAATTAAGGAAATTACTGGTAAAGATAAGCTGTCACAATTATTTGAGGAACGTTTCATTCAATAAATATTCAACAAGAGGCTAGTGGGTGCCCAGCACCAGGGGGAGAGAGCAGCAGCAGAGAATTGCTCAAGCCCAAGAAGCTCATGTCTGAGAAAAAAATCTCTTACGCCCAACACCAGCCCCTGAAATAAACTCTAAACTCTGGTTGATGTTGACAGGAGATTAAAAAAATCCCAGCCTCTCAATGAAGCCAATGTCTTTCTGCAAGGTGAATTAAAACAATGCGATCATTCACGCTCTCCCGAGCAGCAGGCAGTGTCAGAGGAACGTGGGTGCATGGCCCGGAGGCTGGGACAGGCGCCCTGCACACCCGCTCCCTCTGCCTTCCTGGGACCCTCACCTCGCCGTCTGCTGAAAACTTAATGTCAAATAAAACAGCTGCCCGGAAAACCCAGAACCACAAACACAGACTCGGGATCTAGAACATTCATTCTCTGTGTGTTCATGGAAAGGACTGATTTAAGTATGTTGAGAATGTCTTAGTGGTAAAAGTGAGTGGGTTTCTTTTTTTTTTTAAGGAAAATTTTATTGGGAATATTTTTTCCCCTTAGGTGTGAAATTTGGCAGGTAACTGCATTCTCTGATGGACTGTTGAAGACTCGGTTAATTAGAAATAAGATTCAGGTCCAAGGTAAACATCTTGGGCCTGCTAAGTCTTCTTAGGATGTTTGTCTGAAACCCTTCTGAAAATAGTATAGCTTTCTATAAAGAAACATTAGCCAGTGTTCATAAATGGAGCTGACTACGTCCTAACCCAGCCCTCACTAAATTGGTATTAGACGAGGGATTAGTCTCTGATTTTATTTGAAAATCCCGAGAGAAGGGCAGCTCCAGCCACTGCTTCCCTGTCCGTCTTTCCGAAAGCCACCTGGAGGCTCAGGGAGTGTGCCCCTCTTTCATCACAGCAGTGGGGTGTTGTTCGCGGCCCTGCTGGCCAGCCTCTGCAAACTGGGGCGGCTCACTGCCTGGTGTTTGCTGATCTAACCGGCCATGTAGGCAGGAGAGAAACAGCCACGTGTCCCAGGATTCCAAGAGCTGGACACTTGATCCCCACTCACGCCTGAGAGCATTGCTACGCCCTGTGTTTCCGTGTCAGTCTTGCCACCCCATGCACAGTGGGGGTGGCATTTGAGGGAATCAGGCCCCAGGTAGCCCCAGGTCCTCCTATGCTGGACACAACAGGCTATGAGGGAAGACTCGACCGCCAGCAAATGGACACCAGCAAGCACCACCCCCTCCATTCTCAGAGGGCAAACTGAGGCCCAGAAAAGGTGAGCAATCTGCCCTCCCATTATGACTAGGTGAAATCGGGCTGAACAAGGGGAGTTCCAACCTTGGCGCCCTGCACTCTCTGCCACCAGTAGTGGGACCACCGTCCCCAAAGGAACAGATTCACAGAAGCTCTTACCAGACAACTGAGAGTCCCGGCCAGATGGAAGGGGAGAGAGGGAGTCCTGAGCCTGAAATTGCTAAAACAAACCTGGCCAACAGGTATGGATGTGCAAGTCAACAAGCAGGCAGGAATTTTAGGAAAATAAAACTTTAGGAGCTGTGGGAAAGAGATGAGGCTCCTGAAGGATGTCCCGTAGAAGAAAATAGAGACAGTTCTTCAACAAAAAATTGGCAGAGACGTGAACGAGACCACCCCTGCTTCCAACTGTTGGAGAGAGCGCATCAGAAGTCTTCCTCTGATAATAAACACATCACATTTTTTAACGTTTAGAAGTCCCCCCGCCCTGGGGAACACTAGTACACTGTTGCTGGGAACGAAGTTCAACAAAGCCATCACGGAAAACAACATGAGGTTCCTCAAAACCTTAAAAATAGAGCCGCCACGTGGGCTAGGAGTCCCACGACAGGGCAGATGCCCAGAGGAAATGACATCCATGTGTCAAGAGACACCACACTCCTGTGTCCCTCACAGCACCATTCACAACAGCCAAGGGGCGCGGTCAGCCTGAGTGTCCATCAGCAAGGGGATGGAGGAAGAAAGCACAGTGGGGCCTACACACGGTGGGGACTACTCGGCCTTATAAAAAGAAGGAAATCCTGCCCTTAGTGACATGGAGGGACCTGGACTAGCCAGACACAGAAACACAAATGTCACATGACAAACAGTCAGAGGTTGGGGAGATGACGGTCACAGCTACATGACGTCATTTACACAGGAGGAATCCAAGGAGTCAGACTTGTGGGACAGAGAGAAGGAGGGTGGCTAGGAGGGGCTGGGGCGGAGGCAGAGAGGTTGGGGAGATGACGGTCACACACATGGCAGGAGGAATGAGCTGCAGAGACCTGCTGTGTCACAACACGGGGACTGTAGGTGACAACGACGTACAGGATATTTGAAAACTGCTGAAAGAATAGACTTCAAGTGTTTTCACCACCAAAAAAGACATAGGTGAGCTCACACATGTGGCTTGGCCGGGTTCAGCCGTTCGGCAGTGCAAACACCCCGGAGCAGGTGGGGCACATCATGGACACACACAATTTGTATAAACAAGGCCAGGTACTGTGGCTCCCGACTGCACTCTGGGAGTAGGAAGGAGGAGGATCACTTCAGACCAGGCGTTCAAGACCAGCCTGGGCAACAGCAAGACCCTCCCCATCTCTACAGAAAAAATTAAAAATTAGCCAGGTGTGATGGTGCATATCTGTGGTCCCAGCCATCGGGGGCTGAGGCAGGGGGATCACTTCAGTGAACTGTGGACACACTACTGAGCTCCAACCCTGGGCAGCTGAGTGAGACCCTGTCTCTAAAAAACAAATAAATAGAAATTATAAATAAAACAACTTTTGTCTGGGTACAATGGCTCGCACCGTAATCCCAGCACTCTGAGAGGCTGAAGTAGGAGGACTGCTTAAGCTCAGGAGTTCAAGACCAGCGTAAGCAAGAGCAAGACCCATCTCTACTAAAAACAGAAAAATTAGCCAGGCATTGTGGCAGGGGTCTGTAGTCCTAGCTACTCGGGAGGCTGAGTCAAGAGGATCCCTTGAACCCAGGAATTTGTGATTGCTGTGAACTAGGCTGAGGCCATGGACTCTACCCAGTATGACAGAATGAGACTCTGTGTCTAATAAATATATCAATAAATAAAATAACTTTTAAACCTCCCCAACAGTAGCACAAGGGAGCTCCTTTCTGGTGATAAAATTGTCCTATATCCTGTTAGTGGTGGTGGTTACACAAATCTATACCAGAGATCAAGTGGACACACAGATACATACACGTGTACACACACAGAAAAACAGACACACACATACAAACATACAGAGACACACACAGAGACACACATACACACAAACATACAAAGACACACAGACACACAGAAAAACAGACACACACACACAGACACAGAGAGACACACACAAACATACAGAGACACAGACACACACAGACATACAGAGACACAGAGACACATAGACACACAGAAAAACAGACACATGCAGAGACACACACACAGAAAAACAGACACACAGACATACAGAGACACACACACACACACACAGATATACAGAGACACAGACACACACAGACATACAGAGACACAGACACACAGAGACACAGAGACACACACACGGACACACATGTAAACACTGGTGAAATCTGAACAAGGTCTGCAGTCTAGTGTTCCAACATCAATTTCCTGACTGTGCTATTTTACTGCAGTTTTGTAAGATGTCAGTTATGGGGAAAGCTGGGGGAAGGGCTCAAGAGACCCTGTGTACTATTTTTGCAATTTCCTGTGAATCTATAATCATCTCAAAAGTGAAAAATAAAATGCCCTATCCCCCCCGCCCCATTTCTTCTATTGCAATAGGCTTCTCACCGCTTAATTTGGATTCACTATTTGTACCTTATAACTCACCTGAAATCATTGTGTCAATGAGGAGGTTGGCACGAGGGGCCCAGGAAGAAGTTCCATTAGAAGAAGGCTCAGGAAACACCCCCAGCCCTTTCTGCAGATGGAACAACTGAGGCTTCTCGAGATTCACGCACAAGACCAGGCTCCAGCACTGGGCCCAGCACATGGCAGATACTCGATAGAATTTCATTGAGTGACTGGTAACTCCATGGATGAGAAAAGCAAGCCAGGACTCTAGGAACTCCCAGAGACCACCCTGAGAAAAGGGGCGGGGAGGCTGGCAGAGGAGGCTGAGCCACGCAGACAGTACAGCGCTCACTGATCTGGCCAGGGGAGACCCAGCCACTCTCCTGGAAAGAGCCTGTCCTGCAGGGAAGGCCGTCCATTCATCTGGCCGTGGGTACCGAGGACAGGTGCACCCTCCCACAGGTGGACACACATTCAGTGTCCTGGAGTATTAGCGTTGCCAAGGCCCAGTAATCCCATCTGGAGACACCAGTCCTAACAATAGAACACAAAAGAAAGGAGGAGCAACCGAGGGGAGAAAATGATGCGGAAGAAGTGGGGTTTAGCATCAATGCCAAGCAGAAACTAAACGCACACTAGATGCTCGGGAGCTAGTGGGGACGGGCCCTCTCAGCGAGGTGACATGGACGCTCGGGAGCTGGCGGGGACGGGCCCTCTCAGTGAGGTGACATGGACGCTCGGGAGCTGACGGGGACGGGCTGTGTCAGTGAGGTGACACAGGACGCTCGGGAGCTGACGGGGACAGGCCCTCTCAGTGACGTGACACGGGACGGTCAGGAGCTGACGGGGACGGGCGCTCTCAGTGAGGTGACACGGGACGGTCAGGAGCTGACAGGGACAGGCGCTCTCAGTGAGGTGACACGGGACACTCGGGAGCTGATGGGGACAGGCCCTCTCAGTGAGGTGACACGGGACACTCGGGAGCTGGTGGGGACAGGCCCTCTCAGTGAGGTGACACGGGACGCTCAGGAGTTGACGGGGACGGGCTGTGTCAGTGAGGTGACACGGGACGCTCGGGAGCTGACGGGGACGGGCCCTCTCAGTGAGGTGACACGGGACGGTCAGGAGCTGACGGGGACGGGCTGTGTCAGTGAGATGACATGAGACCCTCAGGAGCTGATGGGGACGGGCCCTCTCAGTAAGATGACACGAGACCCTCGGGAGCTGACAGGGACAGGCGCTCTCAGTGAGGTGACACGGGACACTCGGGAGCTGATGGGGACAGGCCCTCTCAGTGAGGTGACACGAGACCCTCGGGAGCTGATGGGGACAGGCCGTGTCAGTGAGATGACAGGGGACACTCGGGAGCTGATAGTGATGGGCCCTCTCAGTGAGACGACACGGGATGCTCAGGAGCTGATGGGGACGGGCCCTCAGTGAGGTGACATGGGACGCTCAGGAGCTGACAGGGACGGGCCCTCTCAGTGAGGTGACACAAGACCCTTGGGAGCTGACGGGGACGGGCCCTGTCAGTGAGATGACACAGGACGCTCGGGAGCTGACGGGGACGCGCTCTCTCAGTGAGGTGACACAGGACGCTTGGGAGCTGACGGGGACGGGCCCTGTCAGTGAGATGACACCGACCCGCAAAGACGAAGGCGAGAGGCCAGTGGCAACACCACCACCAGGTCTTACAGCGCACAAGGAAACAGCAAGGCAGTGACACATGCGCCCAGGACCCCGAGGACTGTGGTGAATATGTGCCCCGCACGGGGCAAACCCACAAAATGCCCAGAGGTGTCACGGGCCAAGTCCACTGGTCGGGGGTCTCAGGAGAAACAGGAAGATGGAAGTGGAGCTGGGGGTTCGGCGCAGTGGACACAATTCTGGAGGAGCTGAGACGATAGCTGTGCAGAGGGCCCCATGGAGACAGAGCTGAGCCAGTTCCATTCCCAGGCCCCAGCCAGCGAGGCCTCTTCATGGAAGCACAGTCTTTACAGAGCCACAGGCATAGAAGGTCAACAGCATCAGGGCAGGACAGTGCAGGGTCTGGGGGCTCCACCTCCAGGGAAGGTGCTGCAGAGGGAGCACTGCACAGTGCAGGGTCTGGGGGCTCCACCTCCAGGGAACAGGGGGGAAGGCACTGGGGAGGGAGCACTGGACAGTGCAGGGTCTGGGGGCTCCACCTCCAGGGAAGGCGCTGGGGAGGGACTACTGCACAGTGCAGGGTCTGGGGGCTCCACCTCCAGGGAAGGGCAGGGAAGGTACAAGGGGAGGGAGCACTGAGACTATGGGCACAGAGATAACAGGAGAGCCCTGGGTTTCAGCAATCACACTGACCACACAGCCTGGGATGCCACAGGTGTCGACTCCACGACTGTCGTCAGGATAAACGTAACTAGCTCTTCCTAGTGGCCAGTGACCCACAGGAGGCAACCCCAGGACTGGGATCTGGAGAAGCCCATCCTCCCTGGAGCACAGAATCACAACCTCATTATCCTGGTTGCATATCCAAGCCTTCCTTGCAGGCAACCAGGAGAGGCAAGCCTACCTCTAAAGGTTGGGATTATTTCAGTTGTAAGTAGTAACAGAATGTATCAACTAAACATGGTTAAAACAATAAAGAATATTTAACTGGTTCCCACAACCAAGGATAGAGAAGCAGAGATAGTGAATCCTTAGGTCAGCAAAGTCCAATCTCTGGGCAGGCTTCTGGGTAACTCTGGGCCTTCCCCTACATGGCCATAAAGTGGCTGCCACTGCTCCAACTATCACATTATACATCCAAGACAGGAAGGAATGGAGATGGCTTGCACCTGTGCGGCTCTCTGTTATCAGGGAAGGAGATCTTTTTCTGAAAGTTCCAGCAAACTTCCTGTCAGATCTCCTGGCCAAGAAAATGGTTACCCACCTACTCCCAAACCAATCCTAAGAAAAGAGGGATGGGATTACAGTGAGTTGCTTAAACCAGTTAAGGCTATTTTCCGAGGTGAAGAGGCAGGTCAATCCAGACCAGAATATGGTCTGAATCCGTGGCTGAGAAGAAAGGGGAATGGGGGGGGGGGGATAGGAAATTACCAGTATCTCCCATATTCCCTGGAGGTAAATTCCAGAAAGGGGTGGGGAAAGCTCTGACTTTGTTCAGAGAGGAGGAGAGGCCTTCACGGCCACGCACAGCTGAGGACAAGGGAGGGGTGCGGGGCAAACAGTGGGGCTCCCCAGAAGCCCCCTGACCAGGACATGCTGAAGTCACACTTGAAACCTACTCCATACTCTCTGTAATACTCAAAGATGAACCAAGATCACAGACCAAAGGAATGAAAAGTTCTTATTTTTCAGCAAACACCCACCCACAGTCTGCCTCCCAGCTCGGGACACGCCAAATTGTTTCGCTCATAAATGCACATGAGAACCACCTCCTTACATCAAAGAACATGTTCTCATCCAACAGAAAGGGAGAGGGAGGTCACAGAAGACACACACTGGCTGAACCATCTGGAACGTCCATGTTCGTGGGTCAAAGCACTCTCCCATAGGTAGATCTAGCACCACCTATCATAGCCCCAAACTAGGGACGACACAAACGCCCATCAGCGACAGAATGGATAATAAATCAGGGAGTGTCTCACGTGTTCCACAATACAACACTGGACAGAGCAACTGGCAGCCACACCGCAGCACAGGTGACTCTCACAGATGTCAGGGGTGTGCAGGAGCCCAGACACAGAAAGACACGCAAACTGGAAAGCTGTGTGTTGGAGTCCAGAGAGCGGATGGTGAGAAGGATTGGGGACAGGGAGGGCACAATGTCTCCCCAGGGCCGGGCTCTCATTGCTTCTGAAACTCAGGCCGGTCACACGAGTGGATTCAGGCTGTGAAAACTCAGTGCGCTGACATGGATTCACTTTTCTGCACGTATGTTTTACTCCCATAAAATGCTTTCTCAAAAGACAAAGAACTTAAAATGCACAAGAATACATAAGAAAAGAGCCAGTCTAGAAGGGAACACACTGCATGCTCCCAAGTAGAGGACCTTCCAGGAAAGGCAAAATCGTGGAGACAGGAAAAAGATGAGGGTGACCAAGGCTGCCAGGTGAGGAGCAAAAGCTGAACGGTCTGCCAGGATGCTGAGCATGCGGGGCGTTGCGCACCCCTCAGAACCCACACAGCGTTCCTCAGAGTGAGCCCTGCTGTCCATCAGTAAGTGGTGACATACCAGTATTAGTTTATCAACTGATACAAATGCTGGAAGGTACACGGCAGCTCTTTGTACTGTCTGCCTATTTCTTCTCTAAATCTCAGACTGTCCTGACAGTCTGTTAATTTAAAAAATAAAATAGGCTGGGTGTAGTGGCTCACATTTGTAATCCTAGCTCTCTGGGAGGCCAAGGCAGGAGGACTCCTTGAGCTCAGGAGTTGGAGACTAGCCTGAGCAAAAGTGAGACCCCCATCTCTACTAAAAATAGAAAATCTAGCCAGGCTTTGTGGTGGACACCTGTAGTCCCAGCTACTTGGGAGGCTGAGGCAGGAGGATCGCTTGAGCCCAAGAGTTTGAGGTTGCTGTGAGCTACGATGATACCACGGCAATCTACCCTGGGCACCAAAGTAAGACTCTGTCTCAAAAATAAAGTAAAGTAAAATAAAACAAAACAAAACCATTCTCAGTCCTCTTAGGATCTTAAACAACTAAGAGCTAGTTCATGGTTTCAAGAGGAACATTAACAAGAGAAAAATATTGTTACAAATATTTGTAATGGGCTCGGTGCCCGTAGCTCAGTGGCTAAGGCGCCAGCCACATACACTGGAGCTGGCGGGTTCCAACCCAGCCCAAACCTGCCAAACAACAATGACAACTACAACCAAAAAATAGCCAGGCATTATGGTGGGTGCCTGTAGTCCCAAATACTAGGGAGGCTGAGGCAAGAGAATCGTTTAAGCCCAAGAGTTTGAGGTTGCTGTGAGCTGTAACACCATGGCACTCTACCGAGGGCAACATAATAAGACTCTGTCTCAAGAAAAAACTATATATGTATGTGTGTGTGTGTATATATATATATATGTATATTTGTAATGGAGTGATGTGGTGATGTCACGCTACCCTAGGCCACTAAGCCGTACACGCCAGCCGAGGGACGGGGCATTCCTCAGCGAATGGGCCTGCTCTTCTCATTCTGCCTGCAGCCTCTCCTCCCCATTACTAAAAATAATAATAAAAGAATATTTGTAACGAATAAGCACAGGAGAAACTACACAAATGTGTGGAATTCTAATAAGCCACTAAAATACATCACGGTGCCCTGTTTCCCAGATCCCAGACAAGGACAAAGAATCCCCATGGGGGTCCACGGTGGCCGCCCCTGTGCTTCTGTCTCTCTGCCTGCCCTTCCTCCCGCACTCCCAAGGATGGCCTGTCTCAGCACAGCTACGCCGTCTTGTTCCCACCCTCTTCCTCATGTGTGTGCAATGCTTTGCACCAAAGGGAAATTACACAGTGCAAACATTTATTCAGAAAAATGGTTTGCAGTGTTACCTCCCCGGAGTACTTGGCTACGAATGAAAGCATGGTGCATACTCCGGCTGGCGGAGGACGGGAAATGGAATCCTTTGCTCAATATATTTCCAGCTTTTATGAGGCAGCTTTAATGGAAACATGTCAACTTCTCACCTGAAGCCCAGGCTGAAGTGAGGCTTGCCCTTCAGCTCCAGCACCCCGGGCACAGGGCTGGCAGAGCAGCTGGGGCCAGGGGGGTCTCAGTGGCCAGGTGAGGCGTCCAGTGACTTTTATCAGCAAAAGGGAGTGCGGGTGGGCAGCAGAATTCACCAGCTCAAAAGGGGACAGGGGCACTCTTGAGACCACAGACATTCAAATGTTGGTGCCCTCGGTCACCTATTACAGATGCTCTGAACTGCCCTGGTCTCAAAATTAAACGTTGCTCCCACCCAGCCAAGGCATTTTCTCTCCCTGCTTTATTTTTTCCATTGTAGGATGAGTCGTGTCCCCCAGAAAGGGATGTTTGAGCCCTGGCCCCTGGGACCCGGGAATATGAGCTTATTTGAAAAGAAGTCTCTGCAGATGTCACCAAGTTAAATGACACTGGGGCGGGCCCTCGTCCAATGACTGATGTCCACCTAAGAGGGATGTTTGGACGCGGACACAGGGAGGGGCCGCGTGAAGGTGGAGGCAGAGATGGGAGTGATGCCACCACAGCCAGGCACCCCAAGGACGGTGGGCCACACACAGGCTGCAGAGAACACAAGGGCAGCCCTCGATCAAATCCTAACTGCACAGAACAGACCCCTTATTAAAAGGATTTATTCTGTAAAACTGAATTTAGTTAAAATGTCTCACTCAAGGACCCGGAAGCCCAAGTGTGGCCCTGTCCGCAGGTCCCACTCCTGCCCTCTGGGTCTCAGAGGGTGTCAGCCCTGCTGACACCTGCCAGTCACACTTTGGAGCTTCTGACTTGTGATCCTTGGGCCCCAGTTGTGATCCTTGGTCACTGCAGCCATGAGTCACTCACACCCATGGTGCCAGCTATTTGCCGATGGCTGGTGGGTCAGTAGGGAAAGGACTGTGTCTGTTCTCTCCTGGGGCCCCTGTGCCTGGCAGCAAATGGGCCTAGGCACAACCTTCTATAGGGCTGGATTTGGAGGGTCCTGAAGCAGCATCAAGAGGCACGTCCCTCCTCACCTAACCACAGCAGTCACCCACCCGACACTGCCCACCCCACCCAGCAAAACCATACTATCCTCCCTCCAGCTAGCAGGAAAGGAGGGGCCAGCTGTCCTCATCCTCCCTCCCTCCCTCCCCCCTTCCCTCCCTTTTCTTTCCAATTTCGCCCTCCCTGGCCCATACCTGTCCTGTGGGTGATGTGTTTCTGCCTAAGGAGCTCCAGAGAAGAGAGAAAAGAAGGAAGAAGACATGTCTGTGTCGCATCAATAGGGAAGACACTTCTTCAAGACCACAGACACATATAAATTCCTCACCACTAAGCCAATCACAGCCAGATTCCAAGCCACTGCCACCACCAGCATCCCCCCACCCAGGTACCTGGGGTCAACATAAGATAGGCCCACATCTCAAAGGAGCCATAGCGACAGGAACCAGCCCCACGAACGCTGCGATTCTGGACTTCTGGCCCCAGCACTGTGAGGCGACACCTTCCTGTTGGTCTAAGCCCCCATGTGTGGCACTTTGCTACGGTGCCCCAGGAAAAGCTCACAACCTCTACCTCAGCCAGGAGGAGGGACCCTGCCAAGGTGCCCAGCTGGGCAGGAGCTGTGCCCCATCCTGCAGTCCAACTGCTGCACCTCTACCTGGCCAAGGGTCCCTCACACCCGGATCCTCACCTGGAGTGCCAGGCTCACAGAGCCTCCCCAGAGGGTTTTTACAAAAACTCGAAGAGTTCATGCTGGCAGACACTTAACACAGGGCCTGGCCCTTAGTAGCAAGGCCAAAAACATTAAAGGTATTCATACTTTTACCCAGAAATTCCACTTTGAGGACTGAATCCCTAAGAAAATAGTCCTAAAAGCAGGGAGAAAATGTCGTGCACAGTGCTATGTGTG
Organism: Galagoides demidoff; assembly: GCA_963574575.1. NCBI lineage: Eukaryota > Metazoa > Chordata > Mammalia > Primates > Galagidae > Galagoides > Galagoides demidoff. Next base: position 20,478 of record CAUYQV010011306.1, on the reverse strand, counting down.
GCTGGGGGTTCCTGATAATAAGTCAAAAGTCAGAAACAGCTCCAGGATCAAAAACACAAATGTAATTAGTTACCCTAGGTATTATCCGACTGACAAAATACTACACAGCCACCAAAAATAATGTAAAGAATGGGGATGTGCTTATAATTTCGAGCCAAAAAATAAAAAAAAAAAAGCAGAATAGAAAATTACAATGGTGTGTATTAAGGACACCTAAAGATAGATGCTCATCAGAAAGGAGGATGCCACATTTAACTGGATTGCATTTCCTTACTGGGTGTGTGCACTTTATGTAGTATAGAGAAAAAAGTTTTAAACAAAGATATGACCCAAAAGCTTAAATCAGGTCTGCTGTCAGTAGGAGGTGATGCCTGGAAGGTACTGGAATCGGCATCACTGTCCCTGACACTGAGCTGCTATGATCACTCGGCACTGCTCACAAACTCTGTGGAGACAACTGTATACACACTCACACATACTGAGTGCACGGACGCACACAGTCAGACATCTACACCACATGTGCGCAGAGACACAGAGGTGTGTGCCTCTGTTTGTGTGCAGCCATCAGGATTTTATTCCTCAAGGAAAAGTTCTAAATCTTAATTTGCTTGGAGGAAAAAAAGAAACCCCTGAAGGTGGGCTGCAAGTGACCCCACAGACAGACGACCAGTGGTCATGAACACAGAGGGGTGACTTCAGGCCTGACCTGGTCCTGGCAAAGTGTCAGCCATACATTTCAAAAATTTTGTAATTAATTTTGATAATGAAAAAAAAGAAAAAGCCACTGAGTAAATCAAAGCCCCTGCCTCTGAGCATTTTCACTTAGGTGCATCTGCATGATTATTAACCAACTCAGTAGAAATTTCAGGGCCAAACACAGGCAGCCTGAGCCGGTAGCCTCAGCCCAGACCACAAACCGGGCCCTGCCGAGTGCTAATCTGGGCCCCCTATTAAACTCTCCCTGTGGTCCTGGCAGGTGACTGAGGCCTGGATTTCCACTTGTTTGCAGAGAGAGTTAAAAATCACGGTGGATTCTGTTGGCGGGTCTGGTACTGGCCACACAGCGCCCGCTGCTGTCCGCCTGCAATGGCCAAAGCTAGAGATGGCCCCTCTCTAAGCCTCGCTCCCCACTTCAGCTAAATGGGCTAACAAGGCACCTGCCTCGCCGAGACTCAACAGTATGAAACAGGGGCTCTCAGGTCAGGGTCTACCCAGACGGAGAACTAGCAGCGGTTATTTCCTCCTCTCCATTATTTTTTAACAACTGACTCGCCAAGTGGTTGAGTCTAAGCTTGTATTTTTCCCTTTGCCAGAGCTGGTTTGAGTGAATGGCAATTGCTAGTTTAGGGAGCTTACGACAGGCCAAGCACTTACCCTTGTCACCAGCCACAGACACCTCCAGGGGCCCTGTGAGTTACTAAGGTTATTTTCCCACTCGGAAACTCAGTTAAGGAACTGAGGCTCAGTAACCAATGGAACTGGGATTTCAACCTGGGCGTTTAGACCCAGTCCTACGAGCTCAACCCTGCTCTACCGTACACAGATGTCCTGAGGGGGTCAGGAACAGTGGCCTGGATTCTCCGGAGGTGGGCACCAGATCACAGCAGAGACCAGTCAGGATCGGAGCGGCCACCTGCCTGCCCACTCCCACAGCCGTCAGTTCCAGGGGTCTGAGGTCAGGACCAGGGGGGGATTCGAGCCCCAGCTCCCCCATTTATGGCCATGTGATCTCAGCAGGTTACTGGGCCTCCCTGCCTATTTCCTCAGCTCCAAGATAACAACAGTGCCTGCCTCGTGGGCTGCTGCAAAGATGAACCGAGTTAGGTACATGGAGTGTTGACATGTGAGCGACGGAAGTGTGGAGAAACCACCAGACCTGCTCAACGCTCCACCACTGAGGTCTGCCTGCTGCCCACCAGGGGTGCCGGGAAACCCAAGAAAAGGGTCACCGTGGCTGAGTTAGGCCGGTAGCAGCAAGCTGCTTCACAAAGGACCAGATAGCAGATAACCGTGACTCTGTGGGGCTGAAGGTCCCTGTCACGACCACTCGATTCTGTCCTATAACACAAAAGCAGTCACAGATGACCCTCCACCAGTGGGCACAGCTGTGTCCCTGCTAGGCTTGGCTGACAGAGGGAGCCGCCCTGTCCTGGAGTCAGGGTACCCAGAGCAGGGCACAGGAAGGAAGGGGAGCGGCAGAAGGTAACAGAATGTGCCCCGATCATGAGCCAAATCTGCCAGGAACAGCACAGCACAGCACCTGCAGCCAAATGAAGCAACAGCACGCCAGGTGTGTGGCTCCCGGGAGAGGCCCATGGTGGGAAGACAGCCTCCCTCCACCTGCTCCCAGGATCCTTCCCAGACCCAGTTCCAGGTGTGCTTTCCAGGAAGGAAAACTGGCCTCTAACGACACCCACAGCATAGGGCCTGCCCTCAGGGGTGGGTGAGGGTGTGGCTCCTGCCTATAGCCAGGGCCTCCCACGGGGGTCTCCTCTGCCACTTTATAGCAGAGCCCAGATGAGTGAGACTCACCAAGTGCCCCCCGCCTGGGGCCTCTGCACACGCCATGCTCTCCCCACTCCTTCCTTCTTCAGCTATTAGCAGGAGCAGCGGCTCCCAGGGACAACTTCCCACAGCCCAGACACAGGCCCCCACTCTAGCTGAGGACATCCCCCACACACACAGGCCCCACACACCTGCACGTGCCCTCGTAAGCTAATCACTCGGCAGATTCACACGGCTGCTGAGATGCAGAGCCCACGCCAGCAGGACCCTCCAAGGTGTCCCCAGTTCCTCGCACAGTCTGACTCAGATATTTATGGGATAAACAGCTAGAAAGAAAACAAAATGAGTGAGTGAGAGTCTCCCATGCCCAGCAATGCTGCAGCTCCCGGGCATTACACCCTCAGCACACGCAAGGTGTCTGGCCCTTTGTTCTCCTCCCCCATTCCCCCCTTTCCTGCTTTCCAGATTTAGAAACCCAGGAAAAGTGAGTTCACATAAAGGACTAAGCTCTTTTATTTTTAAGGGGGGGGGGGTAGTTTTCAGTGACTGATGTGTTTAATTAACACCAAAAAATACAGTTACCTTATACATTTTATAAAAACTACTAATCCACATGTGTGCAAATTTGCCTCTAAGGACAACTTAGTATTTTTATGATATGTTTCGATATTTCCCCATTGTTCCAAAGTAATATTTCTGCTATTAAAATATTTAATAAAGTTCTCAAGAAAATAAGAAAAACCAGGGCCACTCTAGGCAAGTGAGAGCGAGAACTTACACGGCCACTTTGCCTTCGTCTTCCACGAGGGAAGAGTCTGAAACTAATTTTACCTTCCTGATTAAAAAAATACGTTGAGGGCAGCGCCTGTGGCTCAAGGAGTAGGGTGCCGGCCCCGTATGCCGAGGGTGGTGGGTTTGAGCCCAGCCCCAACCAAAAACTGCAACAACAACAAAAAAACGTTGAAATAGAGACAGGATTCAGCTTTAACTTGAACTTGTCATGCTGCTTCGGCTATCTTTCCTCAAAATCAAGAGGCTCAGTTCGTAGCTCAGTGAGTAAGGCGCCAATCACGTACACCAAAGCTGACAGGTTTGAGCCCAGCCTGGGCCTGCTAAACAACAATGACAACTGCAACCAAAAAATAACTGGGTGTTGTGGAGGGTGCCTATAGTCCCAGCTACTCAGGAGGCTGAGGCAAAAGACTCGCTTAAGCCCAAGAGTTTGAGGTTGCTGTGAGCTGTGATGCCACAGCACTCCACTGAGGGCAACACAGTGAAGCTGTCTCAAAAAAAAAAAAAAACAGGCTCAGTTGATCCTGCTCTGCAGACGCAGGGGTGTGCAAACGGCTGGCAGCACAGCTCTCAGACCAGGGCCCTGAGCAGTGCGGTGCCCCCTGCTGTGGTGCAAAACCTCCCAGCACAACTGATTTCTAACTGCTCACCTGACGTGAGGCACACGCTCCATGCTGGCAGAGGACACAGCTCACAGTGTCGTAAATCAAAGGGACTCCACGTGGCGAGGCCCTCAATCTCAGCCCGGTTTGTGGGGCATAATGGCTGCTCCGTGCATGTCGAGTTTCATTGCTTCACACTAGCTCTTCTTTAGAAACTGTTCAGTGGGAAGAAATCGGGTGCCCTGGCACCTTTACACACGCGGCGCCTGCCAGCCTGCCAAGGTACGGCCTGAGCCCTGGACAGTCACCTCCAGATGGGCCTCACTGACCTCCGAGTCCTGCTAATGCCCCCAAGCCTGGGAAGCCCAGAATATCTCCGGGAGAAGCAGAGGACACGTCATCCCAGAGTTCATAAAGGCCGCCAGGATCTGCAGGCTGCGAAGCACAGGGCCAGCAGGGCAGGACTTCCTGTCAGATGAGCGGGGACTGAAGGGCTTCTTTTTCCATCCTCAGCTTGCCAGGGACTCTGTGACTCTGCACAAATAACTCAACCCCTCTGAGCCTTGGTTTCCTCACGAATAAAAGGACAATGTGTCAAGTCAACAACAGCGTGTTGGAGAGAAAAAAGGGAGATGCCCATTTGTGGAATGTGGCAGTTGCTGGAGGAAGCACATGGCTTCACCGAGGCCCGGTGGGGTGGGTTCAGGGTCCCACAGCACGGTCTGGCCCTGGAGTCAGCGACCACCCACCAGGCCAGAGTAGATGCAGAGCTTCCCTGGGAGCACAGGATAAAGGGGCACAGACGGCCCTGGTAACACAGGGATGCTGAAACAGCCCATGCTGTGACTTCAGACCCTCGCGAAGTGCTAGAAGGCTGAACGTGCCTCAGCGTACGAGCTCAGAGACTTGGCCTGAAATAGAGAATGCAAAGATCTTATTAAGGCTTTCACGTTGATTACATGTGGAAAGGATAACGTTTTTAGATATTTGAGTTAATTAATTCCTCTTTACTCCTTATAATGTGGCTCCTGGAAAATGCAAAATTACATATATAGCTCACATATTTCTTTTGGACACTGCTGGCTCAGACCCTGATTCAAGCCATTTGCATCACATACTGTGTGACCTTGGGCAAATAACTGCACCTTCAGATCCTAATCTGTAAAACAAGAGCTGTCCTGGCAGGTGAGTTTGAGCGAGTTTGTTTGCACCTTTCAGGGGCTGCCCTCCCAGCCGTTCTGCCCAGTCCTCTCCCCCAATTTCCTTTTTCCTTGGCAGGCTGGGGGTGGGGGGTAGGCAGGGAGGCAGTGGTCACGAAGCCTTTGTTTGGTGAAGAGTTGATTGGCAGGGAAACCAAGCAAGAAAAACAAACAGGACCCATCTCTGTGTGGTCGCTTAGGAGAACCACGTGAAAACAGTCAAGGTAAGAAAGCAGCAGCCAGAGACATCTGAGGTGCCCACGGAACCTCCAGGTAGGAGGGAGGGAGCACAGAGGGGACCAGGCTGGGGAGAGGGGCTGCAAAGGGGGAAAGAGGGAAAGGCAAAGGAGTCTGGTGGGGGAACCCAGAGGTGGAGGGGAGGAAAGGGCCTCCAAGCTTGAAAGTAATTATTTAAACCTCGTGCACTTTTCAAGACAACAGACAGCAACCTCCAGCTCCAGCACCTCTGCGTCCCCAGTGGCAGAGCGGGTCAGCTTCTGAACCCAGCTGGCTGAGAGCAGCTTTCAGCATCAACTCTGCCGGGCAGGAGGAAAACACCCGTCCTGCCAGCATTCAGAGAGAGAGGACTCCACTGGGGTCCTTCCGTGTGCCACTGTGGCTGGGGCCAAGGAGTAAGAATGCAAGGATGGTTTGTCTGCCGCCACTGGGATGGAACCAGCTGGAACCTGGTCACATCCTGCTCTGCCAGTAGCCACCATGTGATGGATGGGGGTTAAGAACCTGCCCCGGCCAGTGTCAGAGAGGGGGCCTCACTGGAGGCCCCCTCCCATCTTCTAGGGGGAAGGGAATAAAGCTGTCCAGGCCTCACAGCCCAAAGCTCCTGAGCTGTGCAGAGAAGGCTCCGTCAGGGGCACTCTCCTGCCTATTTTAATGAGTAGAAACACAGCCCTGACCCTGTGACGTTAGCACCAGGCACAGCTGGACATGCTCCTCCCAAAGGTACCAGTCTGCAGGGTGGTGAAATCATGTGCCAACCTGCTCTATCCAGAGGGTCTGATCAAGACCTGCCCATGCCAAGCTGATAAAATCTAGACCCCTCCACTCCCTCTCAGGGTCCCCCACACTGACAACCACCTTGCAGGGGGATTAACGACGTGACCTTGGCCTGGATGCACTGCCCTGAACATGCCCCTCTGTGCCCCCCTTCATTGGTGTTAAATGCTCCCCTGACTCAGCTGGCTCCTGCACAGCCACTACTACCTCCTGCTCTGCAGTGATCAATTACCAATCTAATTGTTTCCATAGCCAGCTGCAGCTCCTGGGGGGACAGTGAGTCCCAACCAATCATCTTGGCCCCTGCAGGCTGCAGGTGATAAAAGCAAACTGGGTGAATGAATGAAAGAAAAATGGGTGAATAGTTCAGAGTCATTCTGAACCCTTCCTGTTTAACAAGGAGCAGAGGGCTCCAAAAGCAGAGTCCAACCTGACGGGGCTTAGATCCTCCTCCACTGCTGTGTGACCTTGGGCAAGTTACTTTACCTCTCTGTGCATAACAACTGGACCCACCTCAAAGGGTAGGAGTAACCTAGTTACTTCCAGCAGTGCCAGACGTGTTGTAGGACCAGGGAAACCACGCAGTGCTCGCTCTGATTATTCCCCTCACCCAAGACCATAGAACCAAATGCTTTTTAAAAATTCTGATGCTGATCCCAACAGCCAATCTTGAGTTCACTGCCTTAAAACAGAAGGCAAGGAGTTAAACCCGTCAGCCTTGGAAAAAGGGGATTAGCAGCATTGTGTCTGTTTAGTTACTCAGCTCCCTGACTCTCCAGAGAAAAATATCTTGAAAGATTAGATTATGTAGCACGAACTACTAACGGGGCCACAGAGGAGAAGGGGCCCGCTGTCACCTCCTTGCTAAGCCGAGGCCCGCAGGCTAATTTCCCGTAGGTGGTCTGGCCAGATTTCCTGGAGTCAGGGGGACAGAGCAAACAGCCTTTCCTGTGCCCCCAGGGATTACAGCGGGAAAGCACTTTTTAAACCTTAAATTAAAAAACTGAAAGGCCGCATCCATTCTGCAAACTCCGTGTACTTAATTTTTAAAACAGCAGCACATCCAGGACTCTCACCAGCAGCCGACTTCTGCCTCGGACTGTTAGAGAGTGTCTGCCTTCCAGAAAAACAACTCACAAGGAGGGGCAAGTAGAGGGACAAGGGTGACTTTCACAAAACAACTCCAAGGGTGACTTTCCTTCACTTCCCCGGGTGTTAGGGCTGTGAGGGACGTCTGCAAGGGAAAACTGCTCATACTGTGACATTATGACCCTCCGAGGTGATCACGGCTGCCCCTGGAACAGAAAATACCCTGTCCCAGGTGTGAGCTCACCCACTGGACACGAAGGGGCTGGCTGCAACATTGAGACGTCACCACACGCACAGATGGTGCCCAGAGATGCCCAGACGGCCAAAGATCAAACACGAAGCAGAGAAGCCAGGATCCAGGCATGGTGGGAACACCAAGCCAGTGGATGAAGTGCCACAAAGCCTGACTCAAGGCTCTGCTTGGCCGTTTCTGAGCTGTGTGCCCCTGGCCCAGTCTCTTGGCCTCTCCGAGCCTCAGTTTCCACATCTGTAAAATGCTAGAACTATCCTGCCCGGCTTCACAAGTTTCAGTGAAGACTCAGACCCTGTATTTGAAGACGCTATTTCATAAACTGTTGTACAGATTCAAAAGGGAGCCGTTACTAACCACCCAGAAAAGTGATTACTTCTTTCTCTTTGAAGTGATTAATTCCTTGTCTTTGGGGGGAAGTGGGCAGCCATAATTTCTTCATGCCCCTGGATTACCCAAATATATCAACTGTCACTCTCTGAAGCTAAAACTTCGTAGGAAAGAAGTCTCTGAAACCTAGACAGTGAGTGACTCCCCTCCTCCAGACATGTCCAAAATCTACTCCCAGTCAGGCAGGTGTGATGTGGTATGTGTTTCCAACAAGCACTACCCTGCCCCAGTTTTGAGATGGTGTCGATTCCAAGTGGCTGATGGAGTCTGCTCCCACAGCCCTATAAAGCTCTCATGCGCTAGGCACAGTGAACTTTCCCAACCTCCCCAGGGCCAGGAACCAGACCTCGAGGGACAGCCCTGAGCCCTGCAGCCACTGAAATTACTCAAATAGCCAGTCCACAGGAGCCCACGCAACCTAGGTAGCCCCCTGCTGACCACACAGAAGCTGCCCACCACAGCTCACTGTTCCCTGGCCCCAGGAGTACTTTCTGTGTGGCCCTGCCTGGCGTCCACTCCCACCGGAAGCTGTAACTGGCAAGGGGTTCATCTATTGGAGCATCAGTGTGTTGTGTCCGGCCATCAGAAAAAGGCTTTAAATTTTGCAAAACATCCAGTTTCTCAAAGTGGTGTAAACGAAAAGCTCCACTGCCTCAGCTTTTAGAATGGGAATCAGCTGGAGGCCAACTTGACGCCCATCACAATTCCAGGTCACCTCCAGACAGTAAAGAGTACAGGACGGATGTGAGGACGGTCCCGGGGAGAGGTCCTGGCTGTTTTGTCAAGTGGGAGAGAAAAACTACATCCCAGCACTGAACGCCTGCAGCCGTGAGCTGTGCGGTGGCAAGACCCACCTCCGTTCATTACTGAATCTGCAGCTCCCAGCTTCACACCTGACGCACCGTGGCAGGTGCTCAGAAACATTAGGTTAACCCATGAACGAGTCTGGGATGGTTCCGCGGATGCCACGTCACGAGACAAGTCTCACTCTCCATACGCACATGTGAGCTCCCAGGGAGAGCCATCTACACCATGCTGGCTCCTCCTTGGGAGCAAGAATGAGGTGGCCTACAACTTCCAGTCCTTCCAAACCAGTGTACAGGAAGCACAGAGAGGTAAGAGAAATTCCTTCTCCTGCCCTCTACTCAGGCAAGGAGTATCCTCCCATCACACAGAGGAAACTCCGACCAGTGAGAAGGTTTTGTAAGAACATGCCGTTTTCTTCCTGGTGCTTCCAAGTGCGCACACACACACACACACACACACACAGAGCAGCTGAGGAACTTCTAAGGCAAGTTAATCCCAAAATGAAGGTGAGGAAGGAAACCTACCCCAGGACGCCAGTCCCATTTGATGTTGCCTTTCTGTTTGTTTGTGTTAAGGCTCTTAACGTTTTCTTTCCTGAACAAAGGGCCAAACTATCTTTTGGGATCAGGCAAGGAGATCTTCTCTGAGCTTTCAGTCAAAAACTGAACAGATGTTCCAGCAACTACAGCCCCAACCACCAAGACCCACCAGTGAGTGAGCACCTAGAGGCTCGAGGACCTGCGCCAGCCCCCGCGCCCTCCCGCTCACACTGCACACGCACCACCCAGGTTTACAGGCCCCCGAGATACCCACTAATTGCCTCCTCTTCCCTGCAAACCCACAGCCTCCGGGTTGAAGGCACTGCTCCTGCGGGGACCTTTCCACAGTCCTGCCCTGGCATGAACACAGCAAGCTGGGAAACCACCACCTGCCATCTTGGGCTGAATCTTGGAAGCGTCTTCGCCTCACCCCCAACCCAAACTCTACCACCTGTGACATCTCTCCCAGGTGTCCTCCTCATCCACCTCCTCTCCCTCTAAACATATCCCCCACATGGGGCTTCTATATCTTTGGTGAATTCTGCCCTCTGGTCCAAGCATTTGTAGGGTTCCAGGAGGCTTGGGGGCTCTAAACAAGCCCAAAGAAAACAGATGAAACAGAGAATCCCCATGGAAGACCGTGACACCGCTGAGAAGTGCTTATTCCCCATGACAGTGAGGCATGGTGCCCACCCACCTGCCAACCAGTGATGGGGGCCGTGGAGCCCAGACGCACACAGCTGTCTTCTGGGGACGGCTCTTCCCAAACTAATCATGTGGTTCCACCGGAAGCTGCCATCTTCCAGAAAGAGCCCCCATCATGTGCTGCCAGCCTCAGCCCTGGGGTGCTGGTGGCCAGAGGAAGAGCCCACCGGGTCCCTCCCTGCAGCACGGTTGTCCCACCACACCCTCCATCCACGAACCCCTCACGAGACACAAAATACCCACGCAAGAAAAAGAACGTTAAGGTTGAAAGTTCAGGTGCCAAATTCTCCCATCAACAGCAAGCCCTTCTTTTTTTTTTTTTTTGAGACAAAAGGCTCAGGCTGTCACCCTCGGTAGAGTGCTGTGGCGTCACAGCTCACAGCAACCTCCAACTCCTGGACTTAAGTGATTCTCTTGCCTCAGCCTCCCAAGTAGCTGGGACTACAGGCACCTGCCACAACACCCAGCTATTTTTTGGTTGTAGTTGTCATTGTTTGTCAGGCCCAGGCTGGATTTGAACCTGTCAGCTCTGGTGTATGTGACTGGTGCCTTAGCCACTTGAGCTATAGGCGCCACCAGCAAGCCCTTCTTTAATAAAAATGACAACAGTGAGAGAGGCCCTAAGTAACAGACTTCAACTGATGTGATGTCACAACAGACTGAAACAGCATGGGGTCGCCACCCCGAGATCCGCCCTCCAGACCTGAGATGTGTATGACCTAGTCCTTGTAAAGAGGGTGGTGGGGATAGAGAAGTCAGCGAGAGAGATGAACACCAGCCTGAAACCAGAAGGTCAAGTTCTCTTAAGAAAGGCCCTTAATATGTTCAGGGCTTTTTGTACAATAGCAAGCACCTCCAAGAAAAACCATAAATATACTTTCCAAGATGGTAGAAGAAACAGACCAGAAGTCTACTCTGCAGATGTGGGGGGAACCCTCTCGTCTGAAGTGGGAGGGGTAGGGGAAGGGAAGGAAACATTTGGGATTAAATCTTGTCATTTGAGTGGCGCAGCTGATGAAAGCCAGGAAATTCTAAACGTGTGCATGGACAACCTGCCACTCCAATTTTACACTCCGGACCCCCGAACAAAAGCTACACTGTGAGGTGCCTGGGGACAGCGCTGGCGTGACTGCAGAGGGAAGGGGCACAGGTTTCCTTTCAATTTAATGACTTTTCAGTGTTGAGTGTGAAAACCAAAATGTTGTTCTGTCACGCGGGCAGACACTCGGGCCCCATCTCCTCCCCCAGAGCCCCGGCAAGGCAGTTTCAGGGTGAGGGGTGGTCACCTCACCATGCTTCTCCTTAAAGCCAAGGGCACTCCCACCAGCAGGGCCTGACCTGCCTGCCGTGTGGCCACAGAGGGGCAGGGGCAGCCTCACCACCCAGGGTCCTGAGCCCAAACAATCCCAGCACTGTCCCCGCCACAGTAAATCAGAAAGCAAGCACCAGCATCCACAGAATCAGCTCAGGAGGGGACCATGCCTGTGTGTGTGGAGCCAGAGAGCCCCTTAGAATGAAGACCAGCTTTCACTAATGGCGTTCTGGGAAGAATAACAGGGAGACCGTAAGTCCCAGCAACCCCGGGGCTCCCATATGTATTCACTGGGTTCAGCTGACAGCCTTCAAGGGGATTCAGTCCTGCAGATAAAATGCAGGGCCTTTCACCAACACAGGTTTGCAGGGTGCAGACCAGGCAGGTGGGACGCAGCAGAGAAGGAGCAGGGAGGGGCCTGAGGCCACAAGTTCTGGACCATGGAGGGCTGAGCACAGGGTATAATCACTTGCGCCTCAGCAGTGCCCTCCACACTGTGCCTCCGAGGATGAGACATGCAGCAGTTGGGTTTAGTTCCTGCTGGTACAGGCTCCTGCACCCTGATTTGAAGACCCAACCTAGAACCACCGGGCCTGGAGGGAGACCCACACTCACCAGACCCTTCTTACCCACCTGTCGTCCTCCCTCCAAACCCCACACACACTCAGCCACACCTGTTCCCCATCAGTCCCGCCAGCCACACGTTTTTGCCCAGGCTGTTCCCTCTGCTCAAAATGCCCTTCCTGGCCAGGCCAGGTGGCTCACACCTGTAACCCCCACACTCTGGGAGGCCAAAGCTGGACAATCCCTCCAGCTCAGGAGTTTGAGACGAGCCTGAGCAAGGGCAATCAATCTCTACAGAGAACAGAAAAACTACCCAGGGGTTGTGGCAGATGCCTGTAGTCCCAACTACTCTGGAGGCTGAGGCAGGAGGATCACTTGAGCCCAAGAGTTTGAGGATGCTGTGAGCTGTGACGCCACAGCATTCTACCCAGGGTGACTAAGACTCTCGCCAAAACAGCGACACAAAATGCCCTTCCCACACGTCTCACCCTGATGAAATCCTAATGTCCTTCAATGCCCACATCGAAGTCACACCTCTGCTGCCCCGTCAGTGCCCCCAGACTCTCCGGAGAGAGTGGGCGCCCCTCCCCTCCCAGGCCCGCTCCCTGGCCCTGCACGCGCCGGCTCAGGGGCGCCCCCTGGGACAGCAGCAGCCTGCGCCGCCCGCCCCGCGCCGCCCCTACCTCGGTTCCTGGACGGGGACACCGGCTCGGGAGGCCCGACGCCCCGCCCGGGGGAGCGGTCGGGCAGCGGTGCCCACAGGACACGGACCCCCGCCGGGCCTCCGCCGGGCTTCGGGCCAAGCGGGAGGGAGGAGCACCCCCGGAGACCCACGCATTTTAATTTACTTCTGTCCCTCTAGGTAACGGTCCGAAAAGCCACAGCTGTGCCTAGACCTTCAAGCGGCACTTGGGACGCTCGGCCCCTCGGCGCCGCCTCAGCCACGGCGCGCGCACAGCGCCACCTCGCGGCCGGCGGGGTCGGCGGCAATCGCGGGTGGTGACGGGGGCGCGGGGCGGGGCGGGGGCGGGGCGCCGGGTGGGGCGGGGCGGAGCGGGGCGCCTCCCAGCCACCTCCAGGACACGAACCGCCAGCTCCAGGAGGTGAGCGCAAGTACAGGAGGTAGACCTGGTCCCCCGGCTGGCGGGTCTCATGCGAAAGCGCAGACATTGCCATGACACAAGGTGGCACAGCCCAGTGGGGAAACCGGAGGGGCGTAGGAGGCACAGGGTGAGCAGAGTTACCCTAGAGTTTCCAGAAGATGCTGTTGAAGGATGGTCTGGGGCCCCCAGACGCAGGGGCCACAGGGCACTTTAATTAGCTCCCTGGCTGGTTCATTCAAAAACGTGATCCACGCCGCTGGTGAGGTGGGAGTCAGACTTAGCATTTTATAGATATGGAAATTGTGTCCCTGAGAGGTTCATTAACTTATCCAAAGTCACACAGCTTCTCAGCCACAGTTCAAGCCAAGTTTCAGCCCCAAAGATCAAGTGTGCAGAGTTTCATCAGCAGATACTCACAGAGCCCCTGTCACAGGGCCGGCAGTCCAGCCAGGCTCCGGGGAACACACAGCCGTGGACAGAGCAGAGCAGCACCTCACTCCCACAGAGCCAATGGCCAGAGGGGGGACGTCTGAGACACAGCAGAGGAGAGGGAGGCCGGCTGCCCCAGCACAGCCAAGCAGACCTGCTTTCCACCAGGCTCTTATTTCATCTCTGGGCCTCAACTTTCTCATCTGTAAAACGGGCATAAGAGTGGGCTGATGGAAGATTGGGAAAGATCAGGCACCCAAGGCAGGATGCCGCAGTTACTCCTAGATTATAACCTCAGTGTGTATTTCCTTAGAACAAAGCCATTCTCAATCCTCAAAATCAGGAAATTTGCTTTGATACAATGTTACTATCTAACCTATAGCCCTTACTCCTGCTTTACCAACTGTCCCCAGGAGAGTCCTTAGACCTAAACTGATCCAGCCCAGCCTTGGCATTCAGCTGTCTGGTCTCTTCAGTCTCCTCCTTCAGCTGGAACATTCCTCAGCCTTCTGGCCTTTTGCAACCCAGTTATTTCACAGAATGTCCTTCATTGTGGGTTTGTCTCATATTTCCTTGTGGTTAGACTGAGGGTCTGCATTCCCAGCAGGAACGCCGGGAAGTGATTTGGGTCAGGAGGCCCTGGGTGTCTATTTGTCCATTAATTGATATTAATATTGATTAAGATGGTGTTTGCGGTTTTCTTCACTAACTAGTTCATACTTTACCCTGCACAATTAGTATCTTTGAGAGGTCATAAACATTCATCACTCATGAGGTTTCCACCCACCCGTGTTAGGCTCAGCTAATGGCTCTTACCTGCCTCAGTTATTGCCGATGTGGCTGCCGGGTGCTGGTTTTCCAATGATGTTCTCTGCTTTTGTTAGCTGGCATCATGTCGGCCTTGTCTTAGAAGCGGATTATCACACATAAGAGTGGGGAATTAGTCTCCCTGCATCCTACTTGCCCCTCCAATGTTCTCCACACAATAGAGAGAAGCTGTGTATGGTGGCTCACACCTGTAACCCCAGCACTTAGGGAGGCCACGGAGGATCACTTGAGCTCAGGCGTTTGAGACCAGCCTGAGCAAGAGCACTGAGCAAGAGCAAGCCCCTGTCTCTAATAAAAATAGAAAAATCAGCCAGGCGTTGTGGCAGGCACCTATAGTCCCAGCCACTTGGTAGGCTGAGGCAAGAGGATCCCTTGAGCCCAAGAGTTTGAGGTTGCTGTGAGCTATGATGACACCACAGCACTCTAGCCTGAGCAACAGAATGAGATTCTGCCTCAAAAAAGAACAACATGGCTCGGCGCCTGTGGCTCAATCGGCTAAGGCACCAGCCACGTACACCTAAGGTGGCGGGTTCGAATCCCCAGCCTGGGCCCGCCAAACAACAATGATAGCTGCAACCAAAAAATGGCTGGGCATTGTGGCGGGCGCCTGTGGTCCCAGCTACTTGGGAGGCAGAGGCAGGAGACTCGCTGGAGCCCAGGAGTTGGAGGTTGCTGTGAGCTGTGATGCCATGGCACTCTACCCAGGGGGATAGCTTGAGGCTCCATCTCAAAAAAAAAAAAATGGAATGAATCATTTGGGACTTTTTGTTTCTGTCTTCAGACCCGCCATTCATTTGAAGGCATTTATAAGCCTGAGTACCAGGCATACGGTAAAGAAGAGAAAGAGTGACAGGGATCATTGCGTTTAATCCTACAGTGACCATCGGTCACCCCTTTTCACATGTGAGGAAACCAGGGCTCAGACAGGCTGAGTGAGCAGCCGGCTGGGATGGGAAGCCTGGTCTGTAGGACCCAATGTCAGCTGTGACAACACTGCACGTGTGTCACCCCCCTTGGCATCTCAGCAACAGCAAGTCTAGTCTCTGTGAGTAGAAACACAGGAAGGTCCCTGATATGGTTCCCGATGCTGGCCAAGATTCAGAAAATCCTACTTAATATTCTGTCCAAGTAGGAGACCAGGGAAGACCTACCAGTGATAAACTTTAGAGAGCTAGACGAGTTTGAAATAAAAGGATGGTCTGGCAACTCTAGAGTAATAAAGCCCAGAGTGATCCTTCTTTCTCCTACAAGGAACAACAAAGGAAATGATCATCAGTTCAGGAGAGTTGGGAGGGGAAAGAAGTGAGGAGAGCACCATGATATAGACACGTGGTAAGAGGTGGGCAGGTCCTCAGCAGGCTCAGTGACAGACTCAATTCTGCCCAGAAAAAGATCAATGAACTCAAAGCTAGGTCAGCAGAAATTCTCCAAACTGGCTCGGCGCCTGTGGCTCAAGCGGCTAAGGCTCCAGCCACATACACCTGAGCTGGTGGGTTCAAATCCAGCCCGGACCCACCAAACAACAATGACGGCTGCAACCAAAAAAATAGCCAGGCATTGTGGCAGGCACCTGTGGTCCCAGCTACTTGGGAGGCAGAGGCAGGAGACTCGCTTGAGCCCAGGAGTTGGAGGTTGCTGTGAGCTATGATGCCACTGCACTCTACCCAGGGGGACAGCTTGAGGCTCTGTCTCAAAACAAAAAAAAAAGAAAGAAAGAAATTCTCCAAACTGAAACATGAGGCAATAGGGAAAAGGAAGAGACAAGGGACAACCATGAAGATGATAATGGGTCTCAACAATAGGAGGGACGATGTGTAATTGAAACCCAGGAGGGAAAAGAGAGAGTGGTAGCAGGAGATACATGGGAAGACATGATGGCCGCGAGTTTCATGAAACTAATGAAAGACATCAAGTCACAAATCCAAAAAGATCAGAGAACCCCACAAAGGATACTTGCTTAAAAGATATATCATATTCAAATCCTGCAAAATGAAGAAAAAGAAAAAATCTTACAGGCAGTTGGAAAAATGAAGGAGCAAAGATAAAAGTAACGGTAGATTCCTCGTCAGAAACCACCTAACACAGAGGGTGATGAAGCTTCATTGCTAAAGTGCTGAGAGAAAAATAACTGTCAACCCCGAATTCCCCCCTCCGGAAGAAATAAATACAGGCAATTGGTTTAATTCAGTGAAATTACATCTGCGATCATTAATTATCAGGAGACTGTGCAGTGAGACAGACAGACAGAAACTCGGCTCTTCGTGGGCCAACGAAGAACTCCAGAAATTGTTAAAATGAAGGCAGTATGAGAAAACTTTCTAATTACACGAAAGTATTTAATAGCTAAAGCAAAAATAGAAGCAAAAGATTGTGTATGTCTGACGACAGTAGCATAGAATGTAGGGGACGATAAGGTTACCACTTGTATATGAACATGGTAAAGAGACAGTAAAAAATTAAAAATGGACATATATATTATAACTCTTAGGCCAAATATCCTTAATCGTTATTTTACACAAATATAATGGCAACGTACTGTGGGCTTTATAACCCACATAGACATGAGATGGGTAAGAAAAACCATGCAAAAGTGAGAGCAGGAGAAATTTCCACCCACATCATTTTAAGCAAAACCAGCACATCTGTAAATGCGGAGTGTGTCGACCTCACAGGATTATGAAGAGCCCTAAATGAGATCACAGGTGCAGTATCAAGCCCAGGGCCTGACACGCCGTAAGTGCTGGGTAAATATCTGTTGAACGAGTGACTTGCTCAGCGTCAGCAGACAAAGCAGAGACTCCCAGGAAGTGTCCCTGTGAGGCTCACGGGGAAGTTGGTTAGTAGCCAACACTTCGTGTCTGGGAAGCAATCTATAATCAGTTTCACGCCCGAGACTCCGTCCACCTCCCAGGAGCTTGTGAGTGAGGCAGACGGACTTTGGTTAGTAATGGCCGTCAGGAAAAATAAACTCACCTACAGAAAAAGACAGTGAGAACCACCGGCAGCTTATGTTGAGAAAAGGAACGTTTTAATCTCCTGTACATCTGTGATGCACATTTATCCTGCGATGAGCGTTTGTACTTCTGTGTCTGACCTTGGGGAGACCCTAACACGTCTGGCCGGTTTAAAGATGAATGTGGAAACCACACACAGAGTCTGCCGTGAGACAGCCAATAAATGCTCCCCAACCTGGCCGCAACGCAGACGTGGCTACGGATCTCCGTGGCCTCCCACCCTAATCCTGGGCTAGGAGCAGCCAGCACGGTCCATGGAAAGATGTTTCAACGGGATGTGAGTCAATGGAATTACTCATTTCCATTTTATGCAGGAGAAATATGAACCACCTTAGGGTAGAAAGGGGAGCTGCTTGAGTAGACAGGCAGGTGGGGAAGCCAGGGCATGTTGGGGAGGAGCCTGAGGACCCTTGAGGCTGGGGTGTGGGGGAGCCCATGCCCTGATGCTGACCTCACGGCCCACCCTTTTGCTTCAGCAACTTCCACACCAAGCAGCTGTGCACAGGTATAGCCCCACACCTTGCCTCGCCACACCACGCCACAGCTCTCCGCTCTGCTTGTCTGCCACTGTCCTGCGGGGAGCCTGCAGAAGCCCATCCAGCCTCAGAAGTGACAAAGATGGGTGGGACAGCCCTTCACCACCAGGAGGCAAAGCCCGTGGACAGTCCCTCACCTCTTCCGTCTGCAGGGGACAGTTTCCTGTACAATCCACACCCATCCTCAGAAAGACCCCAATGGGGTCCCCACCACCGGCAGCCTGGGCTCTCTCGCCTCACACCACTTCCCCCAAGGGATTGTCTTGCTGGAGGACCAACTTGCAGAATGTATCCAATTTAACAGTTTGCAAAAAGTGTTTACTTTAGTTCTTTATAATGTATATAGAGATTTATATGGGATAGGAGGGTTTTAATAGATTTTAAAGATTTCTACAAAGCTTTAGGTAGCTGATTTTTATTTTGTCTTCATAGTAGCATTTTCCCCAGCAAAGGGGGGAAGGGGCTGTGGGGAGGCAAAGCCAGACAGTGCTGGGAGGGAGCCCCCTGCTCCCAGGCTCCATGCCACCCACTTGGACCCTAAGAGTCCTTCAAGGTTGGACAGTGCTCTGGGCGCAGCTGGATTTGGGCCTCAGCTCCAGTACCTGACAGCGTTGGGGCCCTGGTAGGTAACTTACACGCTCATAACCTCCCCAGTATGAAAGGCTACACCATTGTCCCGGGGATGGTGCTCAGTTCTCTGGGCAGCAGGAGCCTGGTATGGCAGGATATTGTTTATACTACCACGGGCACAAATACTGCCTGCAGAGCTCCTGCGATTCTGAGGAAACTGCTGGAAGGTGTAAGAGTCCTGTCAGCCAGAGACCTGCACATTTTTCAAGAGGCACTGAGGTGTGGCCGCTCTTCCCCGAGCACAGCCTCTACCCCAGCACCCGGCTAAGCGCTCTGACCCTGCCCTCCAGAGGCTGCTGTCCTGAGGCAGTGGAAGGCGCCCAGGGGCAGCCTCTGCAAGAAAAGGAACCCTTGCAGGTAGACATGGCACAGGGACAGCGCTCCTGTCAGCAGGACCAACAGGGAGGCTGGAAGTAAAAGCCACAATCGGACCCATCTGCTGGATTCCGGGCTGGGGCAAGGCCTGGCCGTGCGACTATGGGCACGTCACCGACCGCGCCTCCCTGAGTCTGTCGGTGTGAAGGTGGGTTGAGATGATGCTGACGGAGCACCTCACAGAGAGGGAACAGGAACTGTCATTGTTGGTGCTCAAAACATCAGTCCAATTCCTTCCCCTCAGCCACCACAGGAAAAAAAAAGTTTAGATCTAGTAAATGGTAGTAACACTGAGTGCGAGAAGCCTGGAGCTGCCCCAGCTGGCCACCTCTATGGCTGTGTCCCACGGTGGGGACTTCAGCTTTCACTCTGCCACAGATGTGATGATGATGAGCTGTATGGGGTAGAGATGCGAGCAGGAGGCCGGTGAGGAAGCTTTGGATGCTGCCGACCTCAGCAGTGACCTGAAGAGATAATCAGCACAGCTGCCAACACATCACAGCCTCTGGCGAGCCCTGTGGACCCACTGCCGGCGGCCTGTGCTGCATGACCGTCAGCCACTTATCCACAGTGAGGAACTTCATCTTTGCACACGGCGGTGCTCGAAGACCACCAGCAGGTGCTTCCCTGTCATGTCACGTGTCTTGTCTGTATCTGAACTAGGGGTTTTATCAAACACACACACCTAGGACTTAGTCTGGAGACTCACCCCATGAGGCTGACACTGTTATTAGCTCCACTTTACAAAAGAGGAATCAGGTATCAGAGGGTTAAACAATTTACTTGAGGCCTCACACCGAGGGAGCAGCAGAACTGGGATGTGAGCCAGGTGGCATGGTTTGAAGTCCCTGCACTTTAGCACCTGGCAGTGGTGTCCTATCCAATCATCACTCCCAGGTGCCTGGTATGGTAACTACCTGGGTTTGTGTCCTAGGAGCTCTGCTAAACTGTGAACTCCTCAGGGGAAAAATTCTTCCTCTGTTCCTTATGTCTTCCATAGCAGGGACCATATGGTGGGCAACTAAATAAATATGTGAATGGATGGTGGTGAATACCTGTGTGGATGGATTTTTAGATGGGCGGGTATATGGATGGGTGGTGAATGTGTCCTTGAATGGCTGGGTGGATGGATAAGATTTTTAGATAGTGGATGAATGGGTGGTGAATGGGTGCTTGAATGGAGGAATGGATGGATTTTTGATTGGTGGAGAGATGGATGGATTTTTAGATGGGTGGATGGGTGGGTGCTGAACAAGTGCATGATAGATAGATGGATGAGAGATGGTGGATGGCAAATTTGTGGGCGGATGGGTGAATATGGAGGTAGGCGGATGAAAGAACAGTAGATAGGTGGCTAGTTGTATGGAAGTGTGGGTGGGTGGACAAATGGATGGAAGAGTGAATGGTAAATGGATGGTTGAGTGGATGGGTGGCTGAATTTTAGATGGGAGTGTGAGTGAGTGGATAGATGAATGGATGGTTGAGTGCATGGGTGCATAGATGGGTGGGTGAGTGGGTGGATGAATGGATGGATAGGTAGGTGGGTGGATAGGAGGATGCATGATGAATGGGAGTGAGTGGGTAGATGGTTGGATGGGTGGGTAGATGAATGGATGGATAGGTAAGTGGGTGGATAGGAGGATGGATGATGGATGTGAATGAGTGGGTAGGTGGATGGATGGGTGGATGAATGGATGGATAGGTAGGTGGGTGGATAGGAGGATGGATGATGAATGGGAATGAGTGGGTAGGTGGATGGATGAGTGGGTGGATGAATGGATGGATAGGTAGGTGG
>CAUYQV010011305.1:0-12516 GCA_963574575.1 Galagoides demidoff | reverse complement strand
GAGTCTCCTGCCTCAGCCTCCCAAGTAGCTGGGACCACAGGTGCCCGCCACAACACCCGGCCATTTTTTGGTTGCAGCCATCATTGTTGTTTGGCGGGCCCGGGCTGGGGATTCGAACCCGCCACCTTAGGTGTACGTGGCTGACGCCTTAGCTGCTTGAGCCACGGGCGCCGAGCCGCTTTTTTTTTTTTAAGACAGAGTCTCACTTTGTTACCCTCAGTAGAGTGCTATGGTGTTACAACTCACAGCAACTTCAAACACCTGGGCGTAAGTGATTCTCTTGCCTCAGCTTCCAAAGTAGCTGGGACTACAGGTGCCCACCACAATGTCTGGCTATTTTTAGTGATTTCACTCTGGCTCAGACTGATTTTAAACTTGTGAGCTCAAGCAATCTACCCACCTCAGCCTCCCAGAGTGCTAGGCTTACAGGCATGAGTTACCAGCCTGGCTCTGTTGCCCAAGCTAGAGTGCTGTGGCTAAGCCTAGCAGCTCACAGCAACATCAAATTTCTGGATTCAAACAATTCTCGTACCTCAGTGTCTCAAGCAGGTGGGACTACAGGCACCTGCCACAATACCCAGCTAATTATTTTTTGTTTTTAGTAGAGATGAAGCCCTGCTCTTGCTCAGGCTGGTCTCACACTCCTTTCCTCAAGTGATCCTCTCACCTTGGCCTCCCAGAGTGCTAGGATTACAGGCATGAGCCACGGTGCCTGGCTCATTCTTTTTTCTTTTTACTCCTTAGACTGGATGATTTCCAGTGACTTGTCTTAGAGTTCACTGATCCTTCCCTCTGCTTGGTTTTGTCTGCTGTTGATCTTCCCTTTTCAGTTCAGTTATAGTATTCTTTAGCTCTCTGATTTCTGTTTGGTACTTTTTAATACTTTATGTCTTTTTGTTGAAATTCTCGGTGCATTCTTGCATTGCTCTCCTGACTTCAGTGAGTATCTTTATGACCATTACATTGAATTCCCTATTTGGTAAATCATATATCTATACTTCACATGGATTGATTTATGGAGATTTATCTTAATTTTTTGTTTGGGATATAGTCTTCTGTTTCTTCATTTTCCTTGATTCTCTGTTTGGTTTTGTTGAATTAGATGGGACGACTCCTTCTCCCAGTTATGTCAGATTGGTCTTATGTAAGAGAACTGGGAATATACCCAATCCATCCAGCATAGAGTATAAAGTGTGTCCCAAATCTTTGTGTGTCTCCTGACTATTGTCTCCATTGGTGGTAAACCCCTGGAGCTTAAGATGTGCCACATCATGTCAGTAGCCCAAGACTGTAATATAGGAACCAGCCCCTCTAGATATACTTGGAAAGGTCAGGGTGTTGGCTATATGTTCCAGCTCCTTCTATCTTCTTGGTGAACCTGAATACAGGCATTTATCTCTAATTCTCTCTGCATTAGGCTGAGAGGAGGACCCCTGGAAAATGCCTGTTTAGCCTGCACTCTCTTTCTGGTCCTGGAGAGATGGCTTCTGGAATCTGTTGTCTAGAGCCACTCAGGAATGCCAAGATTCATTGATGCCTAGAGCTAGGTCATTAAAGAGACAGTCCCGTAGGTGGTGGAAGCTGTAAAAGTTCTTCCACTTGGCACATGGCCAAACTCCTTCCAGGAAGAATGGGTGGACCTGGATTTATCACTGGGGTGAGCCGGAGGGAAGGCTCATGAGGTACCAAGCTCAGGTGCCAGCTGTCAAAGGGCTTATACTTGTTTCTCAGGTTAACTCCCTGTGCGAGTTCATTAGAAGTAGGCTGTCGAGAAGCCAATGGAAGTGTGGGCTGTGAGCCCCTTTTAGAAAGAAAATGGGAGCTGCATGGTCCTACTCCATTTCTGCTACTCCAAGGGTGTATAACCCCTGGAAGCATTTGTACACCTGGGTTTTTTTTCTTTGTTGTTGTTGGTTTGTTTTGTTTTGTTTTGTTTTTGACACAAAGCCTCACTTTGTTGCCTTCAGTAGAGTGCTGTGCCATCGCAGCTCACAGCAACCTCAAACTCTTGGGCTCAAATGATTCTCTTGCCTCGGCCTCCTGAGTAGCTGGGACTACAGGCACCCACCACAATGTCTGGCTATTTTTGGAGATGGGGTCTCAGTCTGGCTCAGGTTGGTCTCGAACTCCTGAGTCCGAGCAATCCACTACACTGTGCCTCCCAAAGTGCTAGGATTACAGGAGTGAGCCACCTCATCCAGGCTGCACACCTGTTTAAAACCACTTCTATGATTTAGGGGCACTCACATATGCCTATTCCCTTCTGTTCATAAAGCTAAGAGGTTTGGAGTGGAGTCCTCTGGGAGGTGGCTGTGGAACCAGGGCACTCAATGCACAGCACAAACACTTTGTAAGGAGAAAGAGGGGCCTGTATTTTTATTTTGGTGGGGTGAGAATGTTTTGTTTTGTTTTGTTTTTAGAGAGAAACAAGGTCTCTGGAACGCCTGGGCTCAATGATCCCTCCACTTCAGCCTCCCAAATATCTTGGGAGCCATAAGCCACCAAGCCTGGCTAAATTTTTTATTTTTTTGTAGAGTTGGGGTCTCACTGTGTTGCTCAGGCTGATCTCAAACTCCTGGGGTCAAGTGATCCTCCCACCTCAGCCTCCCAAAGTGCTGGGGTTGCAGATGGGAGCCACCATGTTTGGCTGGGGCTGTGTTTTACAAGCCCCCTCTCTGCATTGCTCCTGGAGGATGAAGCCCAGGAGGGCTTGTGTGCCCATATAAAGGCACTGCTTTTTTCCTGTGGTCTAGAGACACGCGTGTGTCTAGTCCCCTCTGCTCCCAGAGTTGGTGAATTAAGAGCCAGACTATGAGGAACCTCAGAGTTAGGGTACCATACATAAGATCCAAACCCTCCTTTCCACAGGGAGAAGCTGGGCATTGGGGATTCCTTCCCAGATGCACAAGGTACCCAGGGTGGGCCCATGCCCGAGTGCTGCCATTTCCCTGCCTGTTCAGTGTGATGTTTCTCCATTTGCCCAAGAGAGAGAAGTCTCCCGGCTGGCCTCTAACTTTCCCTCAGAGGGAACCCATCTGCGAATAGGTTTCATCTGGTGCCACTGTGAGTGGAGAGAATGTCAGAAGCTTCCTGTCCCTCCACGCGTTGCTCAGGTTGGTTTGTTTCTGCTGCATCAGAGCATACCAGCTGTCAGGGAGAAGGCTGACGTGGGCTTGTGACACAGGGTAAAATGAACCACAACCAATGGGGAGGAGTGGGGGTCACAGCCAGTGGGACATGTGAGGTAGCACCTCAAAGATGGCTGCAAACAAGCAAGGGCTGAGAACCCCCAACCCAGGCGATGAGAAGGAGGCCCAGGAGAGAGACCCAAGAAGAGCCGCAGGTCAGGTCACATGGACAGCAATCAGGACAAAGCAGACATTTGGCTTGGAGGGGGAAGGACCTTAGACCATATGAAGAAGGGTCACAGGAGCAGGGACCCCAGCAGGACACAGGGATATGGATTCTAGCTCACTATACCAACTGCAGGCAAGGTCAGGCCAGGACACAACTAGAGTTTTCCCTACAGGGAAGGGGCCTTGTGAAGTGGGAATCCTCACCTTGCGGTTTTCCAGGCAAGGCCAAGTTTTTACCTGTTGGGTGCTACAGAGAAGAGTCACTGTCCTCAGATGAGGATGAAGTACACAGCTGCCAAGGTCTTGGTCAGTTATGTGCAGTCCAAATCCGTCAGTTCCAAGATGAAATGACAAGTGAGCTTATAGAGCAAAGACTTCCTTGGGGCAGATGGGCCAAGTTTCCCATTGTCCTGAAACTTCTATAAGCATATGTAAGAACCATAAACAGCAACATTGGTGACCTGTGTTATTTTCCCTAAAGTACTCTGAAGACCCGCCTCTTGCGGATGAATTGCTGTGACCTACATCAGGGAGGGCTGGCTGTTCATTCCAAAGCCTAAAGAGTCTTGGTTTCACAAGAAGTCCCCATCATCCCTCTCCCCATGGGTCAAGGGAGATGATGGAAGTGTGAAGTGTTCCTTGCAAGAGAAGTGGGAAGGGGGAAATGCTATTAAATAATTTAAGCAGAAAGGAATTATAGTCCCTTCTACTTTCTAAGGGGTAGGAGATGGTGAAATTCATATTTGTAAAATAAACCCTCTGTAGTATTGCAATTAGGGGCTGCAGGCATGGGGGAAGGAGAGCTGGGCAGCCCTCCTGGCCCTGTCCTGCCACCGGGTGGCCCCGTGGGTACTCCCTTGGGGAAAGAGAGTGCTCAGCCTTTGCACAGGCTGGGGACCAGCAGTGGGTAGGGAGAATTACTCTTTATAATAAATCCAGGGAAAGTGGGTTCCTCATTCCAGCTTGGGGAACAAGGAGGGGCCCAGAAAGGGGAGGGAGGAAAGAAAGAAATAGCAGATCTCAGGGGCTGATGGGCCATGCTCCCTCCAGCACCTCAAACTTTCAGCAAAGCCTGTGACTCCACCCAGTTTTGTGTAGGTGGCACCCAGTGAGGGCAGGAATCAGGGTGTCCCCCAGCATGAGGGGAATGGGAATGGGCGAGGCCCCGCACCCTCACACAAGCAGCCTGAGGAGAAACCCAAGCTCCTGAGAACCACCCCCAGACACACCTGCATATGGAGGACTCTGGGCTTCCAACGAATTTGAAATGGGGTATTCAGCCATTGAAAAATATTGTATTTAAGGCCCCTCATAGGCTGAGGTCACCAGGGTGCTAGACATCTGGTCATCAAAGAAGCCACCACAGGGATGGCAGACACTTAAATCTGGGGCCATGGCATTGGTTAGAACAGCCTGGGGCTCAGGGCTGCTCAGTGGCGCCAGTCACCCTGTGTCCCTTTCTCTGTGCCCCAGAAATCCCAGGGTCACAAAGCTGGAGCTGGGCCCAGCCCCCACATTCACCAATGTCTCCTCGTTGGCCCTAGGAAGGGAGGCTTGGCACAAGCCCACCTCTCCAGCTGGCTTCTGATCCTTCTTGAATCTCTATGCGGTAGCACACCAGGGCCCCCAGAGCTGAGAGGTGTCCCTAGTATCCTTGGCCTCAAGGATTCGAGTCATGCTCACTGTCTTGCAGCCTCATAGCAGGGTGTGGGCACCACTGAGGTAGCAGCCACATAGTCCTCGGGAGGGAAGAGGGGCACCCACTTCAATCCATCCTCACAGGCAGCTACAGGCCAGCACTGGAGTGCCCCTCACATCTTGTCTGCTGATAACACTCCTGGGTCAGAGAGGGTGAATCCCTTGCCAAAGTTACCCAATGGTAGCACAAAGCTGTGGGTGACAGAACCTGGTGATATAGAGGCCCAGCCAGACCCTGATCTCCATGCAGAGGCAGGCACAGGCGGAAGCCTGGAAGCTTAAATGCAGCTGGAACCCATCCCGGCTCCTTTATGTCCCTGCTCTTGGGGGCTCCACTCAAGACTGCTTCCTGTCGTCCAGTGAGCTGTGCACAGGAGTCCACTGCGGGTAAGTCTGCCCTCAGGGGATGCACCCAGCCAACCCTACAACAACCCACCCCTCAGCCACTTCTAGAATTACCCAGAAAGGGCCTGCACAGCTGAGCCAATGCCCCCTCACTGAATCTCAGTAGTCAGGTGAGCAGCTGTGCTGAGCTCATTCATGCCCCTTTACCCCAGAACAATCAGTCAGTAAATCCCCACTGCAGCTCCCAGTATGGGGCCTGGCAGACAAAGAAATGGCTGTGGTCTCTGCTGCGTGTGCCATTTCCTAACAGCTGACACTAAGGCATGGGCACCTGAGCTAGGCAGGACCAAGAGTCCAAGACATGCCTATCACCTGACACAAGCAGGGTGGCCTTGGGCTGGGCATGAGGCTCCATCTATTAAAGGGGTGTCTTGCTGTGTCTACCTCACTGGACTGCAGTGAGGATGCTCCTAGGGCTTGGTGAGCACACTGACACTGGGCATCAGGCCACCTGCTCTGGGCTGGCCTTGAGACTGGGAACATCATGTCCTCTCTCAGGCCACTCCCTAACAGGCCACCACTGGCGTCCTCCGCAGGGCACAGAGAGGGAGGAGCTTGGCCCCAGGAGTGTCCGGGCTCACTGTATTTTCTGAGGACAGAAGTGGCCCTGTCAGTTCTATTGGAGGCTCACACCACAGGACCCCTGATCCCAAAGCCTTCCCTAAGCTGGCCAGGAGACAGAAGGGATTGGTCTTGGGTGGAACTGGGGCGCCCAGAGTAGGGGGCAAGAAGGCATGGCTTAAAAATCCTGAGTCCAGCCAGGACCCCAGGCCAGAGGGATGAGAGGGCCAAAGAAGGGGAGGACTATCCCTCTTTCCCAGTTGCCCAAGGGACATGGTCGTGTATGTGCCCAGCCCAGAGGACAGGTCCAGACACTCAGCACCTACACAGGGCCCAGGGTCCTCCAAGGAGCCATAAGGAGCCCTTGACAAGCACCCCTGAGCCAGGCTCCACAACCAGAACAGAGCAGGGTACCCTGTGCAATCTCCCTGGCATCTTTGAACCCATAGCCACACCTTCCTAGACTGGCCACTCCCATGGGTGGCCTTGTCAGTTCTAGCTGCCTCCTCAGGGCCATGCATTATTGTGGCACCAAAAGCTCAATCACAGGGACTTTTTGGTGTTTTGAGACAGAGCCTCACTTTGTCACTCAGGCTATAGTGCCATGGCATCAGCCTAGCTCAGCAACCTCAAACTCCTGAGTTCAAGTGATCCTCCTGCCTCAGCCTCTCAAGTAGAAGGAACTACAGGCCCATTTTTTGGTAGAGACTGGGTCTCACTCCTGTCCAGCCTGGTCTCAAACTCCTGAGCTCAAGCAATCCACCTGCCTCAGCTTCCCAGAGTGCTAGGATTATAGGCGTGAGCCACTTCATCTGGTCCTTAGGGACTTTTTAAATTTTATTCAAGTCTAGGGACAAAGCAAGGCTTCCTGCACATGAGGACAGGAGCTGGGCTGTCAAGAGATTCACCACTGATTTAGGAGATGGGGACTAGATATAGCAAGCAGTGACCAGGGAGATGTTAACCCCTCTAAGCTGCCCCTAAAGTAAGAAAAACAGACATGGGAGGAAAAGCAGGTCCCGCCAGGTCCCCATCAATGCAGATGCTAAGGATCCCCAAGAAGGGCTGTCCAATTTGAGAATCCTCCCCCAGAGATTGGGCAGGGCTGACCAGGCAGCTGTGTCCAGCCCATGCAGCACTCCCTGCTCCCCGTCCATCCCTGTCCATGTCAGGAGCCCCACCTCCAGGTCGGAGGAGAGGCCGAGAGAGATGTCATATGGATCATGGGCTACAATCCCTCTTTCCAGAGGGGAAGCTGATGCCAAGGCCGGACTAAGACATGCCAGGAGCATGTCCTCCTTCAGATTTCAAGGGACATAATTCCAAGCATCACTCTGGAATGCTGGTGACCAAACTACAAGGCTTTGAGGTAGGCTGGGTCAAGGAGGAATTGGAGGTTGGTGAAAAGATAGAAGAGCCCAGTGGAGGTGGGACAGAGGTGGCTGAACCAGAGTGACCAGGAAGTCCCTCTAAGGTCCTAGCTGTGCTAAGGCCTGTGCTTTCCTGCAGAGGGCTCCCTCCAGCTCTGCCTGCACTAGGGACCCTTGAAGAGGCCACGGCAACAGTACAGTGATTTATTAACCAGAATTAGCAGCAATAATACAGCAAAGGTGGGGCCTGTACAATCCAGCCTGGCAGGGGGCCTAGCCCCCTAGAGCAGAGGCTGGGGACCCCAGCATCTGTCCCGTACCTCCCCAGAGTCCAAACCCACCCTTGCTCCAGGCCTCTTAAAAAATGAGGGACAGCAAGGGGTCAGGTCCTATATGGGCTGGGGAGGCAGGTGGTGCCCAGAGAGGCTGGCACCGGGTACATGCCTGTCCCGGCAGTTGGCAGGAGATGATTCGTGCAGGGCAATGGGGATGCGTGGGCAGCAGCCAGGTTCACCACACAGAGCACTTGTGGGCAGGGTTCATGGGTGAGTCTTTGGGACAGTGGAAGGCTCGGCCAAACTCCTCAAACTGGGACACACTGCCCAGCACCCTGGGGTAGGGGAGAGACCCATGCAGTGTGGGGCCCAGGAGCCACCAAGCTGCCAGGGCTGACTCTATCCCTTCCCAACCCCTCCACAGCCCCCAGACACAAGTGGGGATGAGGCCCAGTAGGCGGGGGCACACCTGTAGTGCTCAGGTGCGTGCTTGTCAGTCAGCACCTGCAGGTAGATGGATTGCGACCGCCGTTTGATGCACCAGTTCTGGGCCCATGAGGGGGTGGGGAGAAGAGGGAGAGATGAGGCCGGGTATCCACTACCCCCTTGGGGCATGCTCGGCCTTAATGCCCCCCTTGGAATCACAGGGCCCACCTATGAGAGGACAGGTGATGGGAGACAGGCTGGACCTATGGGGCTAGCCATGATAGGCCTGGGTCAGGTAGGGCTAGGACCAAGCCTGGATGCTGTGTCTCCACTCCCCAGCCCCCAGTCCCACCCCCACCCAGCCCACCTGGGCAAAGGCAATGAAGAAGAGCTGGTTGTGTGTGTACTTGAGCCGGTGCAGCGGGTGCTCTGGGCCATGCTCCCGCACCCACTTCTGATAGGCCTAGGGGTGCAGACAGCGTGGAGCTCTGTGCCCACCCTGACCTGGGCCCTGGCCCCTTCCAACCACCCTCCACCCAGATGACAGTCCAAGATAACAGCAGCCCCTCATCAGCTCCAGCCCTGCATGCCACCCACTGGGCTGAGTCCATGACCCCAGGCAGGTGCAACCCCCTCCAGGTAGCCCTCCCTGCACTCCCTGTGGAGGTGAGGTGAGGCCCGTGACTGTTTCCTCTTCCAGTGGACTGCGTGCCCAGCACAGGCCGGAGAGCAGCAGAAGGGCAAGGAGGGGTGGCTCTGTCTCTCATCTGGCGTCTTTATCAGCCCCCCACCCTTCTCCCTCCAGGGAACAGGCCAGGTGGGGGCAGCTCACATAGAAAGCAAGCTTGAGGCCGCCCATGTCCGCAATGTTCTCCCCAAGCGTGTGCTTCCCGTTCACCTGCAAGGAAGAGGCTCACTGTCTTGGGCCGGCCTCTAACTCCTGCCCACCCTCTCCTTCCCTCCCCTCACCTGGAGGGTTTGGGTGGGACTCCACCCCTTTCCTCCCTCCCCGACCCCCATGTGAGTCTGCGTGAACTCATCATGTGCCTGCATAAGTGTGCACGGGAACTGAACGTGTGTGCAGGGCTGTGAACTGGTGCATGTGCACATGGCTGTGTATGATGCTCCTAGTCCATGCCAGCCAGGCTCAAGGGTCCCAGGGGCCAGGAAGTGGCCTCACCCGCTGGTTGTAGACAGTGAAATTGTCATAGAGGTGGACAACGCACTCTGCCTTTCGCAAGAAGTGGTTGTGGGAAGCCTCCGTCCACCAGGGCAGCAGGTTCCCGGCGTGGCCATATTGGCCCCCTGCCAGTGGCAAGTGAGCAGACCAAGGTTGGCCCTCATCCCAGAGACCCTTCTCCTCCCTCCATTTGCCCTGCCTTCCCAACCACCCCCCAGGTCCCCACAGGCCTCACCCCAATCATCGTAGCCATGGGTCAGCTCATGCCCAATGATGGTGCCAATGCCCCCGTAGTTCAGAGACCTGGGCCCATGGCAGCAGCGTCAGGCCCTAGCCCTGATGTCGGAGAGCCCCACACTGCTGCCCAGGCCTAGAAGGCTCCCAGCTAGGCCAGGAGGTGGCACAGGGAGGCCATGGAGATATCTGTGCGTCCTGGGGCACTCGTGCCCCAGCTTCCTCATAAGCTGTGGAGAGGCCAGCAGCACCTGTCCAGCTGCCTTTCAGAAAACAACGGCTAACAGAATGGGTGGGAAGTAAAAGAGTGTTGCATGGAGACAGAAGGGAAACTGAGGCACCCATGGGGGAGGGGCCTGGCCTCCTACCCCATCACTACGGTTGTTCCATTTTCCAAACACCTAACCAAGCCTCAAACAAGCAGGGAAGAACCCAGGAAGTTAAAAGTAAAAAAATCTATACATTTTTCTAAATAACCAAGGATGAAGTGGGACTACGGAACTAGAGTCTATGGCCATGATGACGCCAGGACTGAGCCAGGTTCTAGGGCCATCTGAGCTGAACCCCCCTCCCCATATACACCTAGCAGGCCAGGTCTGCTTGACTGCCTCTAGGGCAGGTTTAGTACTCACTGTGGGAAGTCAGGGTCATATAGGGTTGGCTGCAGGATGCCAGCGGGAAATACTAGGAGGAAGGTGTGGTCAGTGGGAGACCCTCCCACTTTTAGGCCCCACCCCTGTTGGGACACACCCCCTTACCCATTTGGTTCTTGTTGGGTAGATAGTAGGCATTGAGCGCCTGTGGGGGCAGCAGCCATCTGGGAAATGAAGCTGGGCTCAGCTGAGGGGCACATTCCCTCCCCAGCACCCTCACCTCCTAGCTTCTCCTTGAAGGCCGCCCCATGACCAAGCCACAGCCCTCTCCTGACAGTGCATCAAAGCCACCCTGGCCTTGGCTCCTACCCTGACCGCCCCCACTCCATGCCCTGGCAGGCCCCTGTGCACACCCACAGAGCTATGATGGGCAGTTCTCCCCCTAACCCCTGCCCTTAGACAGGAGCCCTCTCCCCACGGCCTTCCTTTGACCCCGAGGGTCAGGCACCCACGTGGACTTGTCCACCTCCTGCCGAATCTTCTTGACTGAGAGCTGGATGCTGAAGCGGATGCTGTTCAAGATGTTCTTGAAGTAGGTTTTCTCATGCACCTCAAACTGTGTGGGGGATGGGTAGTGCTCAGGACCAGGCCAGGGCAGGATTGGGTTGTGTAAGCCGCTTGCCCTGGTGGGCACTGTCAGCTGAGGGGCTGCTGCAGTCAGTCTAGGCTGGCAGGGGAATGGGACCCACCTCATACTCCTTGTCCACGGCCTCAGGTTTGAGCAGGAAGTCTGGGTAGCCAACCATCACCATCATGTACTGGAGCTGCAGGTCAGGGGCTGGGTGAGAGGGGCCAGGGGTCTAGGAGGACAGCCCCCCACCACCACCAAGGGAGGAATGCCACGTCAGCTTGGGTATGGGTGACAGGTTGGGGAGGCTGATGGGGTAACGTCACCTCCA
The DNA here is from genome assembly GCA_963574575.1 of Galagoides demidoff. Taxonomy (NCBI): domain Eukaryota; kingdom Metazoa; phylum Chordata; class Mammalia; order Primates; family Galagidae; genus Galagoides; species Galagoides demidoff. Next base: position 1,459 of record CAUYQV010011305.1, on the reverse strand, counting down.
CGAAGCTATCTTTGTTCCCTTTGTTTTTGTTTTTTGAGACAGTCTTGCTCTGTCAGGCTGAAATGCATGCAGTGGTGCGGTCATAGCTCACTGCAGCCTCAAACTCTTAGCCTCAAGTGATCCTGCCACCTCAGTCTCAGTTACTGGGACTACAGACACAAGCCACCACACTCACAGCATTTGTTGTCATTCATTGGCACACAGTAGGCACTCAATACATATGCCTGGAACCAACAGATGGGAGGCGGGCCCAGCTCACCTTGGCCCGAGCAGCTGCCTTGGTCTCAGCATCCATCCAGTCCAGCTCCTCCAGGCGCTGGCCCAAGATGTATTTGATGTCTTCTACCAGCTGCTGCACCTGCGGGTCAGGGGTCAGGGAGCAAGGGTCAACCCAAGCAGGTTTTCCCTCTGGACCCCCAGCTCCTGGCATGAGGAGTACCTCTGTCATTCCCTACCACTCCTGCGCTCAGCATCACTCCTCCAAGAGGAGACCTTGGCAGTGGGGATCCAGGCCCTGCACCCCCAACAATAAGCTCACAGTCTGGAAAGAGAAACTGCCTCAGCAATCACCATGGACATCGCTGAGACCACTCCTCCTGAGCATGGCTGGGAAGGCTTGGTAGGGAGGGCCACCTGGCACTTACAAACTAGATAGGCTTCCTGGAGGAGGAAGCCTGGTGAGGACCAAAGAGGGCTGAGCCCCTAAGCCAGATCGGATACCCTGACTGCAGGGTGACATGTTGGGCTCCCCACGCTAGGACCAAGGCCACAGGACAGCTCCACACTTGGCTCAGCACCTGTACCCCCACCTACCCCAGGACTGCCCACCTTGGCTTTGCTGGCAGCCGAGAAGTGCTCATGTACAAAGAGGGCGCCAAGTGCCATGCCAAAGTGGCGGTTGGCCTGGCCCAGGCAGACCCGAGCCAGCTCCTGCGGCTTGTCACTACCCTCCATCTCACGTGCCAGCTCGTGCAGCGCTTCACGGAAAGGTGGTGACAGATGCTCACTCAGGACCACCACCACACGCCACACCAGATAGTTGTGCAGGATCCTGGGGGACAGGTGAAGCAAGTAGTGTCCAGAAAGAGATGCATATAGGCCACCCAAGGGCATCTCGCACCCCACCCTGTGCCCCCCAGCTGCACCTGGACCTAGCACCCATACAGCCCATAAGAAAGGTGAAGATGGCTCGGCGCCTGTGGCTCAATCGGCTAAGGCGCCAGCCACATACACCTAAGGTGGCAGGTTCGAATCCCCAGCCCAGGCCCTCCAAACAACAATGATGGCTGCAACCAAAAAATGGCTGTGCGTTGTGGTGGGCGCCTGTGGTCCCAGCTACTTGGGAGGCGGAGGCAGGAGACTCGCTTGAGCCCAGGAGTTGGAGGTTGCTATGAGCTGTGATGCCATGGTACTCTACCCAGGGGGATAGCTTGAGGCTCCGTCTCAAAAAAAAAAAAAT
>CAUYQV010011303.1:0-21066 GCA_963574575.1 Galagoides demidoff | reverse complement strand
CCCGCCACAACGCCTGGCCATTTTTTTTTTTTTGGTTGCAGCCATCATTGTTGTTTGGCGGGCCCGGACTGGGGATTCGAACCCGCCACCTTAGGTGTACGTGGCTGGCGCCTTAGCCGATTGAGCCACAGGGGCCGAGCCCTGAAATTAATTTTCTTTTTTTTTTTTTGAGATGGAGCCTCAAGCTATCCCCCTGGGTAGAGTGCCATGGCATCACAGCTCATAGCAACCTCCAACTCCTGGGCTCAAGCCAGTCTCCTGCCTCCGCCTCCCAAGTAGCTGGGACCACAGGTGCCTGCCACAATGCCCGGCCATTATCTGGTTGCAGCCATCATTGTTGTTTGGCGGGCCGGGCTGGGGATTCGAACCTGCCACCTTAGGTGTACGTGGCTGGCGCCTTAGCTGATTGAGCCACAGGCGCCGAGCCAAATCAGAACTTTCAAGAGCAGTCTTTAAGTGTATTGTATTCATTTGCAGAGATGTCCGCCCCCAAAGGTCTAAGATTGGTTAAGTCAATAGCAATTCAGGCTTGTGGAGGAAAGGAAGAGATTAGGACGTCAAAATCTCAAACAACCTCAGGTTTTTGTTTGGGGAGTAAGTTTATTTACATTTTTTTTTTATTGTAGTGGTAAAATACATATGACATTTATCATTTTAATTATTTTTAAGTTTGCATTTCTGTGGGATGCAGTACATTCCCACTGAACTGTGCAACCACCACCATGATCCATCCCAGACCTTTTCATCATCCCGCCCATAACTGGGCGGTAGTTTTAACTTTTTATATCTCTGTAATTTAGACTTATCCCAAACGTGAACTTGGTCAAATCACTTCAGCATTTTTTTTTCTATAAAGGACATTTAACCCTAAATTGCAAGAATTGTCTAAGACACCCACACTCTCGAATGCCACTCAATAAAGATCGCCAAATCGAAACCAGATTTGCCTTTTAAGAAATGTGCTCTGTTATCACATATTTTGGATGTTTCTGACAAAATAACGTGGCATGTTACTTGTGGCCTGAAAATAGCTAATTTAGCGCTAGAGAACAGCTTCTGTGTAGCATCTAAATATGTGAAGCTGAGAACGCATCAAAATGCACAAGAAGCTACAATTTTAAAATGAATCAGCCCAGCACTCTGGGAGACAGAGACAGGAGGATCCCTTGAACTCAGGAGTTCCACACCAGCCTAAGCAAGAGCAAGACCATGTCTCTACTAAAAATAGAAAAACTAGCCAAGCATTGTGGCAGGTGCCTGTATTTCCAGCTATTTGGGAGGCTGAGGCAAGAGGATGGCTTGAGCCCAAGAATGTGAAGTTACTGTGCGCTAGACTTGAGGACATGACGCTCTAGCCTGGGTGACCAAGCGAGACTCTGGCATAAAGGAAGAAATAAATAAATCATGAATACATCAACAGAAGTTTGGAACCTAAAAGGTTGTAGTCAGTCTTACAGTGACATTGTAATTAATCCCTGAATCCTGATGAACAAGCAGGCTGATCGACTCGATTTGAATTTTCATGTTTTATGTTTGGGATACTGGAGGTTCCAGGCTACGATACAGTGTGGGATCTGTCAGTATTGATGGTTTCAATAGATTCCCTTTAGTTGATAATGATACGCTATCACACTCATCAGAATCTCCCGGAGACCTTATGAAAACACAATTTTCTGGCCTCTGCCCTCTCCAGAGTTTCTGACTGAGTTAGTCTCAGATAGAACCTGGGAGTTTGCATTTCTAACACCTGAGGGTGATGTCACTGCTCTAGGGCTGGCCTTGAGAACCATGGCTGAGAGGTGTAGGAAATAAATAGAAAACTTAAAACATATTTTTATTATATTTTTACTTTTTTTTTTTGAGACAGAGTCTCACTTTGTCACCCTGGGTAGAGTGCTGTGGCGTCACAGCTCACAGCAACCTCAAACTCTTGGGCTTAAGCCATTCTCTTGCCTCAGCCTCCCAAGTAGCTGGGACTACAGGCACCTGCCATAATGCCCGGCTATTTTTTGGTTGTAGTTGTTATTGTTGGGCAGGTCCCAGCAGGGTTCAAACCTGCCAGCCCTGGTTATATGGCTGGCGCCCTAACCACTTAGCTACAGGTGCTGAGCCTTTACTATAATTTTTAAAAGAGGATGAACACATAAACATAAGTTTATAAATTTATTATGTGTATAGAATTATACAATCAAAGGGATGCTTCTCTTAGGCGTCAAGTGCGAGTGTCCATAAATACGTTTTTATCAAATCTGGAGGGTATGCTTCAGGTGGCCTGACTTGGACACAAGCCTCAGGGCCTCACCCACAGGCCCCTTTGGGAGGTTCCATGAGGCCTTAAAGAGAGCAGCTGAAGTCAGGGGCGAGGAGAGGCATCTGTGCCCATGCCAGGGAGGCGAGGCACTATGTCACTACTAGAGAGGAAAGGCACGTTGAGATCACAGATAAGGGACCCAAACCAAAGGCCACACGGATGGCCACTGTGAAGAGCGGGCACTAATTTGTGGCGGGGACGTTTTTTCTGCAGGCAGTTTTGCAGAGCGCGTTCCTGAGCAGGCTGCGGGCTCCAGTGGGTGAGTGAGCCACCTGAAGTCACCCATAGCAGGCAGCGACAGCCACTTCGTGAGCTGCCACCTAACAGGTACTCACAGAGAGTTACCGATTCTCCTGATCACTCGGCTGGGGGTCGGGAGACGAACACGCCACGCGCGTGCACATACGGGAGTGCAGGCGTCTGCCCGTGTCACGCGTCAGCCTCCTTCGCCGTTAGAGCGTCCACTCACCTGGGGCACTGGTCACCGGGCGTCACACTCCCCGCCAGGCTCAGCTCTGGGATCAGCGTGGGTTCCCCGGGCCGCCGCCTGCTCTGGGCCGCTCTCTCCCTCACCTGCTGCTCCACAGCTGCGCGGTCAGGGGGCTCTGGCGGGGTGGGCTTCCCGGGGACCTCCCCGGGATGTGGTTCCTCGGTCTCCTCCTCTGGGTGCTCTTCATCCGCTTGCCTCTTTTTCTTCTTCTTGGTCTTCTGTTGGGTAAGAGGCAACATGTGTCAAAGAGGACTGTGGGCTCTTCATTTAGGGGCAGCGTCTTCAGAGCCAGATGGACCTGTGTGTGAGCTCCAGCCCCGCCTGGCCAGCCGTGCATGCCCGGCAGGTGACCAACCCTCCTTACGGCCGTGTTCTCATCCACGAAATGGGAACAAGCATAAGAAACTCCTTCCAGGGCTGTGCAAATGAGGTAATGTCTACAAAGCACTTGCCTCAGTGCCTGTTCCCAGGAAAGAGCTTTAAACGTGAAAGCTAATTCATGATTATTAACCGGTTCTCAAGGCCAAGGACATACCTTGAAATTAAAATAAGGCTTGTGAACACAACGAGCATCACAAAGCCACCTGGCCTGTCACTTGTTTCCTTTGTGTGCTGTTTTGCAGTGTCATGGGCACAAATTTATATAATTCGCAGAGGGAAAGTCAGAAGCGTCCACGCCCTACATTCTGTGGGCTGGTGTGTAAAATACTCAGCACGGCTGGACACGCACGCTGACGGGTACTATGCTGTTCCCTTGGTTTTTCACTCACCAGGTTACAGAGTGTTTAGCAAAACTATCCAGGCACAGTGCTGGCTCTTGTGTTAGCCTGCTGGGTGGCCTTTTACACAAACATGTTAATCAACCAGCGTACTCATTCTTCTGTCCCACAGCCAGGGGGAGGGAGAGAGACTGGTGGAGCCACAGGAGACCCAGTCCACCTGTCTGACCCACCTGGTCAGCCCCGTTCTCGGCCCAGCCTGCGTGTACAAACCTGGGCTTTCTTCCACGCCTTCCACTGCTGGTACGAAGTCCTGTACTCCTCCATCCTCTGTTCATACGCCTCCCCATGCTCCTCCCACAGTTCTCTTATTTCAGCTTCAATTTCTGCTTCATATGCTTCCTCATCTGCTTTCTGGTCGACTTTTTCCCTTTAAAATAATTTACGGTGCCTTGGTTAGTTCTTGAAATTGAGAGAGCAAGAACAACAGTGAATATTTGTACTGGGCGGCATTTTATTACTTCTTTCATTAATTCCTCAAGTCTCTGAGGGACAACCTCATGACACCCTCACCCCCCTTGTTGGCCTTTGGAGTGATGACTTGGGTTTTTCCCTGAGGATTTTGCCGGCACTCCAACAGGAGCCCAAAGCACTGCCTTCCACGGGGTGCTCTGCAGAGCTCTCGTCTGTGGATGTCTCGCCAGAACCAGGTGGGGGGAACTTAATGCCCGCACCGTTTCTCCTTACGCTTCTGCTTCCAAGTCCTGTTCTCCTGACGCTCCTCCCTCTGCTTTAGATGAGTGTAGTTAAGTGCCCAGAGCTGGCAATGTCTGCTTATGTGCACACGTGACCTGGTGGCTCAGCAGTGAACAGTCCCCAAGGCACAAGCTCTCACACATCTCGAGGCTAATGACCAAAGAAATCACTGGGGACGCACTTGGGGCACAAATTCATAAACAGTGAGGAAATGTGGCCTCAAAATTATGTTCCATCTCTAGTATACGCTTTTCTCATTGCTACTCATCAGCATGAATAAACTGGGAGAAACACGAATAATTTTTTGCAGGAAAAAATTACTCATCATCATAAGGTGGCCAGATGAATCAAGAATGTAAAAAAGAGGGGCCCTGCTGAAGAATTTGGGAGACAGCTACTTAACAGAGGAAATAATATTAGGACCTTATGGGTAAATTGGTTATAGACTTAGTTTATCCTATAACTTAGGAAGGAAGGAAGGAAGGACGGAAGGAAGGAAGGAAGAAAGAGAGGGAGGAACAAAAGGAGAGAGAAGGAAAAAGGAAGAAAATAATCTGAAAAAGATTTGTGTCCTGTTTCTGCGGGAGGTATACTTGGAGACAGAATTCGGAAGAAGAGACACTGGAGTTTCTGGGCGACATCCGTGGTTTCCATGGGACAAAATATTCAAATTTGTTTTTTGTCAACCAATATTAACAACAGGTACTAAGTGGCAGGTGCTCTGTTGGGGACCAAATATACAATAACAACCAGGCCCTGCTCTCAAAGAGAATACCATCGTATATTTGTCCTGCAGACTGGAAGGGTTTTTTTAGTTTTATGATTATAGCCCAAAAAGATCAGTTTGCAGCTGCTTTGACTAAAATGTGACTATTTTCAAAGCAACAGGTCAGAGACTTGCCTAAATTTGTTCTTTTCTATGTAGATATGTGCACACAGCACTTACCCTGAAGAAACAAATAGGAAGGGATGAAGGTCCCCGGGAGATGTGCTTTTGCATTAATGTATAGAAGGTGGCTTTGTTGTGACGTGTTGTAATAAACTGTACTCTTAAGCACACATACAAGTTTAGTGAATTAGGTAGCATAAATGTTATCAAAATTAACTTTCTCCAACCCACAAAGAAAGAGCAATTCCAAGTGGATTGAAGATAAAATGTGAAAAATACAACTACAGAGGTATAGGAGACAGTATTATAGAGTATCTACATGACTCTGGGGAAAGGTGTCTTAAACAACATACAAAAACACCATTCATAAAGGAAAAGACTAATATGTCTTTTTTTTTTTTTTTGAAGTTTTTGGCCGGGGCTGGGTTTGAACCTGCCACCTCCAGCATGTGGGGCTGGCGCCCTACTCCTTTGAGCCACAGGCGCCGCCCTGAGACTAATACGTCTTTAAAAAATTTTTCTATTCATCAAAAAACAGCAAAAAGAGACAGAGTAAAAAGACAACCATGAGTGGGAGAAAGGATCTGAATTTGTTTTTCGTCAACCAATATTAACAATAGGTACTGAGTGGCAGGTACCCTGTCACTAACCACCACTAACAAGATCTTATGTTCAGGGAAAATGCAGAATCCTGCAAATTACCACAAAGGGATTGAAAGGCAAACAGTCCAGCTTGAAAACTGACAATTGAACAGACACCTCAGAAAAGAGGAAGCCCAAATAATCATGTATGAAAAGTCCTCCTCCACATGAGTAGTCAGGGAAGTATAAGTTAACACATCAAGTGCCATGTGAGTTGTATTTAACTCACACTAGTTTTGAGCCTGGGGCCTCATGAAGTATATATAACTCACAGGTCTCTTGACTTGTCTGACCTATTACAACACTGTAGACCCAAGGGCAATTTTTCTTTTTTTTCTAGTGTGGCAGTCAGCGTGTTAAAACATGCCAGCTGGTTAGCTGAATGTTAACGTCTGACCCAACCAGGTGATCTGCACCGAATGGAGCTATGGGAACCCCGGAGAAAGTATCCACCAGCATGGCCACTCTGGAAAATGTTTGCAATCAGCGTGTAAAGTGGGAGAGAGACAGCCCCTGGGACTCAACAGTGCCACTTCCAGATACATTTCTGGAAAACTTGGACAGAAATGTCTATTGGAAGTGGTATTTATGAAAGTCAACACCTGCCATCAACTCATAGGCCCACCAACAGTAAAATGGACAAATTTGGCTACATTCACGTAGAGAAGTGTAAAGCAAAGGAAACGATGTGCTGTCTAGAAGCGGAATCTTGTAAACAAGTATTGAAGAAACAAGTGTGTGTTCATAACAAATGCACACACTACACTTATGTAAAAGTCACATCTATGCAAAATTAAACTATACATTCTTAGGGCAAAACCAGAAAAACAAGCAGTGACCACAGAAGCCCAGTTAGTAGCTATTTCTGGGGTGCTGGGGATGTCAAGTACAACAGTGCTCTATTTCTTAACCCGGGGAGTGGTTACGTGGTTATTCACCTGTTATTTTTTAAACTATATCCATGCATTAGACATTTTTCTCGACATATGATGTAGCCCAATAAAAAAGTTTTTGAAAAAGGCCTACTTTCTCAAAACCAGTTTCAGGGGTGTATTCGTGCACCTCTGGAACTCTCGGAGAGATTTCATCTCCTTCCAGACTTTAATGATGGCCTTGAGCAACGTTCTATCTCTTTCTTGCTCAGTGTCCCGCAGTTTTCTTGTTTGTCTACAAGATATAATAATATTCAAGTATACATTAAAAAATTATTTAGGTATATTTTCAAATGCAGAAATTAGTAACACTACATGAATTGTATATCCGATTTGATAGCGACCATTATTTCTAAACAAATACTAGAAATCCAAGTGCCAGTACATTTATTGTAAACAAAGCAAAGCTAACCATCTTAGCAACAAATACGTCAAAAGCTTTCTGTGTTAATACAAGTCGCAAGTTCCACACTGAGGAGATGAGATATTGTTACTGCCTATCTTGCAGAGTTTTCAGTGCAAACTACTTTATGAATAATTTTGGCTTGATCTTAAGAGATATCATTTGGAAATGCATTCATCTTTTGTTGTTGTTTAAAATGCTTGGGAATTATTTAATACCTTCCTTTAGGCCCCCTTTATGAATGACAGCCAAATCCAGACCTTGAATTCATTCATGTTATTAATTAGTTCATTAATTAAAAGACAATTTAATTTTTGAACAAGCACTGTGTATTATTCTAGGGGTTTTGGAAGTGTCTGGAGATAGGAGGTGTCTCTGTCCTTAGGGAGTTCATCCTTTGGTTTCAAGGAAAGGTATGTATATAAATGACACAGGGTGAGATTTGTCCATGAGAGCATTTTGAGAAACAAGGGGGGCAGCATTTCACAAATCAGCCTCTTCAGAAAGAAGGGCCGAGTCTGCAGGTTACGCTCCTAACGACTTAAGTCTGTACAGTTGTAGAAAGAAGTGTCCAGAGCTCAGGCTCACAGGGTCCATCCCATTCAGCTATGTGGAGGCTCCAGAGGTGGGGGTGAGATCCACTTCAGAGGAAAGGGGCACAGAGGTGAGATGGGGTGGGTTGGAGACGGAGGGAGTGGAAGCAGTTTGAATAGAAAGATTCCCAGAGGTTTGGTTGTGAAGGGAAATGAGTATAAGGTGATAGTTGGATGGGCATCAGAATTTTTAGTTGCTCAAGATTGAACATTTCTGAGGGTGAAATCCCCAAGAGAGGGTTAAAGTGTTTCCCTAAATTTTGCATGAATGTCGTGTTTCTGTCCTTATAGGTCCTGATTCTAGTTCAGAGGACAAACACTGTGGCCAGGGTGCTGGGATGGGAAATAAAGTGGGATGTGCGGAGTGGTGCCGGCCCAGGCTAAGGGAGCAGCGGGGCCTCAGCAGGTGCTGGGGCAGTGGCTCTGGGGCAGCTGATCAGATCCCACGGGGGTGAGGGAGCAGACCACAGGTGAGATGTTTGGGAACAGGTTGTCTGCCTCGAGTCTGTCTCACCCCTAGTGACAAGTCAGGGAAGGACCGACATGCCCTCTTCACTGGGTCATAAATGCTGAATCTCAGAGGTTGCATCTCTGCCAACTGTGAGTCCACTGGGTTCATCTGTAGGCCTCACACACAGTCCCACTGTTTTTCACATAGTGATTAATGAATGCAATATTGTATCAAACCAGGATTGTTTTCAGAACAGATTTTTGTCACCTTTCTCTTATTCAACACATGCTAAAATAAAAATTATTCTCACAAGGAGGCTGCACACACAGGCGAAGCTCCTTGAGAATACAGGACCACACCTATGGAGCATATTCCAAGTACAGGTTGGATCTATCAGGTGTAGAGCATAAATGTCTTAATCTTGTAATTGGGTAAAAGTGGTGAAGGCTATGTTGTTTAGTAGGATGTAAGCATTCCAATTTGTACAAATAATCAACACATTGAATCCTATAATGGCATAAATGTATGTATGATCTATGTACGAAAAACTTAATTAAAAAAAAAAAAAGAGTACAGACATCTGAGGAAGAATTGCCGGGTCCAAGCTGATGGGCATTTTCAACACGTCACTGGTCTCTGGCCAAGAGTGATGGTTGTAGCAATTTTCACCCACACTTGCAGAGGAGGAGAGCAACCATTTCCCCACATCCTCATTCATATCGTCAGATTCCAAATGTTGAATTATTAACATGATGGATGTATCTGCCTGTTTTATTTGGCATAATTTCACACGCATTCAGTGCATTCAGAAAAGCTATCTGGAAAAATAAACTCTAAGCCAGCACGTATCTAACAGGGGAAAGAGGCATAGTTACAATCACAGACTCTGCTTACCGGATTTCAGCTTTATACTCATTGATGGTCTTCTGGTTCATATCAAGAGATTGATGAGGTTTTTCTGGATTAAGGCCAGTCTGAATAGCATTCCTTAGAGCTTGGAGCTTAAAAAGATATGAATACAAATTTTGAGTTAGAAACTCTATTCCCTACCACAAGCAATGTGAGTAGACCACACCCTCTCTCTGGGCAAAATGATGCCAGCAGTCTGAACGGATATTCAAGCACTCAGCTGTCTCCAACTTCCATCACTATGACAGAGAACCATTTAATCTGTTCTTAAAAGAACTGGAATAATGACAAGTAGCATATGTTCTCTTTGTTCTGAGGCCCAGATTATCAGGCTACAAAAAGAGGCACTGTAAAGTTATCTCTTATTTGGGCAGTAAAAGTTCTAAAGTCGGGGAATGAAACTAAAATGGCACATGGTCAAAATGACCTGGGAAGACACTATGGGATGGTGTCACGTGGGAAATGAGTCCAGCCAGACAGCCCATTTCATTGAGCATCAGTTGAACGATGTTTAGGTGCCACTCTGTGGGGAAATACACATGAAAATGGAAATGTCTCTGAGTCAGAGGATTCTCCAGCTACCAGGGGCCTCAGGGTCTGAGCCCACATAAGCAAGTCATTGTCACATGCCTTCCTTCTGGTACCTGCTTGGAAGGTGTGATCGCTTGTGCTGTTAATCTAAATCTTTCTCTTTTAGGCAGGGGGGTGCCGCTGAATTTGCACGTGTTAAATGTACACCATCTCTGATGGGACAAGGTATCATGCATCCTGGAGAGAGGGAGCACCTGAAAGAGGTGCTTTTAGGGAGAATTTGCATTAGCAGAATAAAGCCACCAACAGCAAGGGCAAAGCGCACACGCACCTTATCAGTAAGAAATTTCGCCTTGTTTCTCTGCTGCCTTGCCAGGTACTGATCGTACAACTGGGCCAGCTTGGCTGCCAAAACGTGCTCTCGGCTGAAACAGGGATGATGCGTGAAGATTAACCCTGAAATATCAACGTCCAGTTGGAAATTTCCAGAAGGGTCTCCAGAGCCTATCACCTGCTGGCTCCTGTGGACGTATTTTACCGCCTGTCGGAGAGAGCAGATGTGGGTGGAATGGAGTTAAAGCTCTTCCTAGACAATGGTGTCCTAATCTGCCTGGGAAAACAGAGGTGGAACCCCTCGTGTCCCAGTCCAGTCGGTAGAAGGTGCCTCATCACCTAACGGCAGGTGTAAGGGGCCTTGAACAGCCTTCCTTTTGAAGACTTGAAAAGGAAAGACCAGGAGAGAGGAAAGAAATCATTTCCATCTTCCTTTCCTGCATCTCTTTAGCTTCATTACTCTCCTGAGTCGTATTTCTAATTTTTTTTTTTTTTTTTTTTTTGTGTGTGTGTGTGTGTAGACCATCCTGTTTCCTGAAATCTTGGGTTTTGTAGCCTGAGAACTTGCACTCTTTTAATGAAAAAGCAAAGATTCCAGTTCAAACTGATCATCATCATTTGGTATAGATATACTCCCGTGTAATGAAAAGAATTGTTTTTCTGATTAATATGAGGGTACACATGAGGAGGTTACGTTGTCTGCATTTGTTAGGGAAAGTCTGCCTTGTATTGAATTCTTCACCCAGGTGGTGTGCCTGATACCCTTTGAAAAATTTAAAACGTGGAGAAATCTTTATTTTGTAGACAGTAGCAAGAAACTAACTTTCACTTCACTGGGTTTCATCGTGGCACCTGTTCTACTGGGGAGGAAGGAAGTTGGGATGCGAGATTAACAGAGGTGCGGCTCAGCTGAGCGTGTGGAAAACAGAAACAAAAATTTCCAGTGGGAATTCTGGGGTCCCAGGACCCGAAAATTTCCAGCGGGAATTCCCAGTGTATAGTGTATCAAATAAACCTCTCTGTTTTTGTTTCATAAAATCTTCAAGATTTTGTGCAGTGATCACTACTGCTATGGTGGTTGGGGAGCTCAAAGGTAGAGAGGATTATCTTTAATTTTGTGTCTTTATTTTATTTTTTTTCCTTGTTGTAAAGACTGACTGTAGTCAGGATGTGGTGGCTGGAGATAAATCACTCAATCCTTCCCTTTTGCAGAGATGACCTTTGGAAGCTATTTATGTTATCAGGAAAATAATAACATAAGATCATGTGGCATAAATGCATTATTTACAAATTATGAGGATAAATGGAAGTTATAAAACTCTAATAAGAATTAAAAATGAAAGCTTTTGGTTGGGCACAGTGGCTCCCAGTTTTCTGGGAGGCCAAGGAGGGTGGATTGATTGAGCTCAGAAGTTTGAGACCAGCCTGAGTAAGAGCAAGACCCCATCTCTACTAAAAATAGAAAAATTAGCCGGGTGTGGTGGTGGGCATCTGCGTCTCAGCTACTCAGGAGGCTGAGGCACAGGATCATTTGAGTATAGGAGTTTGAAGTTGCTGTGAGCTAGAGTGAGACTCTGTCTCAAAAATAAAAAACAACAACAAAAAAGAATTAAAGTTTTCATTTCTCCTAAATTGTGGGTAGGTGACACGTTCAGTAATGTCATTTAATTCCTTTTCATGGTAAATATCCTGGACTTCTGCCAGAAGCCTTGGACGGTAGCTCTGGCTCTGCCTGGAACTTGCTCTGAGATCACTGGCAAGTCACTACATGTCTCTGGGCCTCTGTTTTTCCATCTGTAGAAACTGTGGGCTGAGGAAGAGATTCAATTAGCATTTGTAGATCACATCAAGCATTTCCCATTTGAGGTCTGACAGTTAAGGTCACCAGCTCATCCTAGAAAAAGTGCTACATATGTCACTGCAGTCACCTCCAAAGTATTCCCTAGTCCACTCTTCAAGGCCATGTTGAAACTCTTTTTCTGGAATTTGTGAGCTTGCCACCTCGAGCTTATGTTGGCAGCACTGTACAAACAGCTCGTAAGGTTTCATCACCTTGGTATACCAGGGTCCCACAGCTGTGTTCATGTCGACCTGTGGCCGTGTCTTGCTGAGGTGCTCAATACCAGGATATGCCACATGACAACAGTTCTAAAGGCTGCTCCAAAAAAAGTATTCTGAAATCACTTTGTAGGGTGGACGAGGCTCTGGTGTCAACGTGCCTGGCTTCCCAAGGGGAGTTCTTTAAAGATGACCCTCGTGACATTCAGCAACGAGGTCTGTGGCACTTTTTCTAGGATGGGTTTGTGAATGTAATTGTGACACCTCATATGTCATCTCACTTATACAACACAGATTAAAGGGTGTACAGTGCAGCAGAGCCTGTCTTCATGCAGCAGTGAACTGAGAGGGGAAGACAGCCTTGGGATCTAAATGGTTAGGCCTAAGTGTGGGGTACGGAAACCCAGAGTTAGCATTGAATCCTATGATCATAAAATCCTAACATCCTTCCCTATCAGACTAAGAACAGAAAGAGGAGGTAAAGAGGAAGGAGGAAGGATATGTTGTGTACATGTGTTGATACATGCATGGAGATGTACGTCCCCCTTGCTTTATAGTGTGAGCTGATATTCAGTACTGTTAGTCATCAAGATAGTGACCAGTGTTTGCACATACACTAAAGCACATATGTATGAGTCCTCATTTGCCAGTTAATTTATCTTTGTGCTGGGCTGTGACCTGCTTTGTGCTAGTTTTCAGAGGTAAGAATATATGAGTTTATTTCATTTTAGCTATTCAATTCTACACTTTTTTCTCCCCTGGATTAGTAGATTATTAATATGTATTGAAAACTTATGGTTTTCTATGTGGCACCAATACAGTATGTCCTACATTTATAATAAAAAACTATCAATTTTACACTATAAAATAACATTCAGTCTTTGATGAGAAGATCCACTTAGTGATTTTTTTTTATTTTAAAAAAATGCCCTTGTAAAACTGAAATGTGTTCACAAATATTTTAGCGTTGAATAGGAATGGATTGACTATACCTCAGTACATTCCAAAACATGCTTAGTTTCCTAAATCTGCTTCCCAAATCTGCATTAGCTCATGTTCCAATAATTGCTGGTGGTCTCTGTTTTAAGCTCAGCTTAAGCAAGTATAGGGAGTTTTCAGGACTCCTAGACCATTCAAAGGACCCCAACTCTCTTCCCATTCAGAAGAAAGACCCCCTGTTTCTTATTCTTCTGATTGTAAGTATTTTCCTTTTGTATATATCTAGCAGTAGCATGAAATCCTTGGCAACAATTTCCCCCAAGAATCCCCACTTGGATTCAGAGGAGGAGAGACCACTCCTGCGGGGATCGTTCTCCTCTGATCTTCTCTGTGTTAGGAAAGCCCTGCCGGGTCTTTCAGAGATCAGTTCTGCTCATTAATATCCTTCTACTTCAGACTGTAACAATGGGGGGCTATTTCTTTCCTCTGTAATACAAGTAAAAGTATTCAATTACAAACTGGTTAGAAGTACTTAATATGCACGAGACCATTTTGTATCCATGGCAACTCATATTACCTGGATTCATTAAAAATGTCCACCTCACAAAGACATCTGTGCCTAATCACCCATCTGTAGACAATAGAAATTCCTCTCTAATTGCTTTGCAGCTGCTAATTCTCGCCCTGTCTTCCTCCTACCACAGGGTTCCAGAGTTAGGAGCTCACTCGGGGTGTGTCTCTCAGGTTGCATCTTGTACTTGGTATGAGTAACATTGGTAGAACGGTTCTATTTACTTGAAATGTTACCTAGGTCACAGGTACTTTGAATCTCTTTCCCCAAATCTGCATTCTGCACTAGCTCATGTTCCAAGAATTGCTGGTGATTCTATTGTAAGTGCAGCTCAGCCAGGTATAAAGGTCTTCCAAAGCAAGGTCACAATGACCCAATGAAGTAGAGAAAATTATTGTTATTCCTATTTTTCAATTAAAGAAGCAGGTCTCAAGAGGAAAAGGGACCTCCTCAAAGCTCTCACTAGTTGGAAGGACAAAGCCCTAATTAGTGGGGGGGGGGGGGAGCATGACTCCACAGAGCCGAGTTTTTCCCTCGAGGTTGAGTGCCCTCTGCTCATCGCCCTGCTTTGCAGAGTAATCATTATAACCCTCCTATTTCTGTTTTACTTTGTCAGTGTAATGTTACAAATTTAAAATTACCTGGGTTTCTGAAGGAGCTGGCCCCAGGAAAGCAAGAGTAATACAGATATGAGGGCAGGCAACTCTTGGATTCGATGAGAGTCAGCCGTTACTAAGCTCTAATTTTTTTTTTTTTGCAGTTTTTGGCCAGGGGCTGGGTTTGAACCTGCCACCTCCGGCATACGGGCCAACAGCCTACTCCTTTGAGTCACAGGCGCCACCCTACTAAGCTCTATTTTAAGCACTTACGTATCATCATTGCATTTGATCTGCACAGCTGTTATCATGCCCACTTCACAGAGGAAGAAACTGAGGCCCAGAGAGGTTGAGCAAGTTCACCCAACGAGTGCTGGAGGAGAGAACTCAAATCAGGCAGGTTGGTGCCCGAAAAGACAGTCGTAACGACCTTCTCCACTTCATAGGGTCAGCTTATGAGAAGATAGTAAAAAGGGTTTGCAAGGATAGATGGTCTTCAGTCATGTAATAAAAAGATGGCAAGTGGGAAATAATCCTGCAGCAAGTGTGAGATAACAGAAGGGAAAAGAGAAGGTAAAAAGAGAAAGGTGAGGGTGGGCAGCTGTCTGGGATGTGCAGAGAGAGGCCGCCTCTGTCACTCCTGCCTGGGAAACTGGCTCCTTGTTGAGAAGGGATTACATGAGCAAAGGCAGTCTCATGCTGACCCGATACGCCCACCGCTTGCTCTTTCTGTGTAAGATAGTGGATTATTAAAGCAAAATTAAAGTGGAATGTTATAAATCATCACCCCAAGCTATTCAAAGGGCAAAGCACTTTCAGTTTCATGCATTAGAAATGGGGAGGAGTTGGGGTGGCGCCTGCGGCTTAGTGAGGAGGGTTCCAGCCCCACATACTGAGGGTGGTGGGTTGGAACCTGGCCCTGGCCAGACTGCAACAGAAAAATAGCTGGGCATTGTGGCAGGTGCCTGTAGTCTCAGCTACTTGGGAGGCTGAGGCAAGAGAATCACCTAAGCCCAAGAGCTGGAGGTTGCTGTGAGCTGTGATGCCACAGCACTCTACCAAGGGCAACACAGTGAGACTGTGTCTCTACAAAATAAAGAAAAGAAATGGGGAGGGGAGAGTGTCTACCTTCTTATACAATGTCTCCAGTTCTGCCATGGGGCTTTGCTCCTGTGTCATCACCGGTGGCCTGGAAGGCAGCAGCTTGATGGGGTTCGGCAGTGCCAGGATCCTGCCATCATCTCCAAACCACCTTCTCCCCTGTGGGTCAAGCAGAGGGAAGGACAACATTTTCTTCTAACTGGACAGAAAGTCGTTAACCTAGCAAACATTTGTAGGACAATTCTCTGTCAACATACACATTTCAAAAGCCTCTGTTGCTATCAGAAGTCAAGTCTTCCCTAACACTCCCCAAGACTAATTTAAGGTATAGTCCCTGGCACCCCAAAAAAGTTTTTAAAAGGGTGGTGCCTGTGGCTCAAGGAGTAGGGCATTAGCCCTATATACCAGGGGTGGTGGGTTTAAGTCTGGCTCCGGCCAAAACTGCAAAAAAAAAAAAAAAAAAAAAAAAAAGTTTTAAAAAAAGCTTAAGATGAATCCTTAAGAAAAAAATTGTGTTTTCTATTCAATAATGATTTAAGGGGGAATAAAAAGGACAAAACTTGAAATTGAGAATATTTGATATACATACAGGGGGTCCATAAAGTTCGTGTGCAATTTAAAATTGTTTATATAGACAATTAAAAAATTCTGTGAGTTGGGAAAATGTTTCCAGCATCTGATTTAGCCAGAGAAGCCCAGCTGGGTTTTGAGCAGTTGAGAGGTAGTGGTATTTGAGGATCACTAAATAGACTGAGAGATAAAGTCCAGAAGAAAACCATGAACCATTTTCTGTAGACGTAAGGTGGATGCCCTCAAGGGGAAATGACTGCTCTGTTAGGAAGGAAATTGTATGTCCAGGGCTCCTGGCTACCCCTGGGCGCAGTGGGGACACTCACAGGCTCCTGAGTCAGCAATCTGTTCTCCATGATGTTCTGGTTACTGCGAGCCACCTCCGGTCTCTCCCCGATGTAAAGGCCTTCGTCTTCCAGGAATCTGGGCTGTACATTTTCTGGAAGCTTTTTATAGGTAGGCACTAGAGAGTTCATAAATAACAAAGATTACTGCCAACGTCAACATACTGAACTGCCGTGTTGGTGAATGAACCATAGGAGACGCCATTTATGTTCTTAGAAACTGCAAATTTTCCAAATTCACTTCTAGAAGCAGAAAGGAGGAAAAGATGAATGGTTTGCTTGCAATATCCTGTGGTAGGACCATGTGTTTAAGGGAATAGCACTTAAATAATTTACCACCTCGCTCACCAACAGGGCATACTGAGCACAGATTAATGTTCAAGTCCAAGGACCCAGGGACAAGTGTTAGCTCTTTAGCTGGGTGAATTTGGGCCAGGCACTGCTCTTTGAACTCTTTCCTTCTGTACAAAAGAGATAATAATAATAACCTACACAGGTCTATCCCTGGGAGAATTCAATGAGGTCAAGGATGAGGACATGCTCTGTAAATTAAGAAGTTCAAGTAAACATGGCCATGACCTCATGTAGTCACTCACTCTTTTATTGGTTCATAGGATAAATCTTTAGTGAGAACCTCCTCTACCAGGCACTTAGGAGACTCTGAGGATCCAGGCCAGGCCACTACTGTGTGGGAGCCACAGGCAGAAACTGCAAACAGAGGTCATGTAAGGTCATTTCAGTGCAATGAAAAAAAAATGCACAGGTGATGGAACCCTGAGGAAGGGATAGACTTGAGATGAAAGAAAGGCTGTCCTCACATACTCTCAGCCCCCAAACCCATCACTAATTTGGTGAAGGGGCTCCCACAGCCCTCTGGTATTTCTCTGATATCCTATGAATATGTGTCATCGAAGGGCTATTTTTCCACTTTCTGTATTTTTTGACTTCAGATAGTTCTCGATTATTAAATCAGATTAGAAACTGGACTCTGTTTCTGGACCTGAGGCATCTTTACACGCCAGTCCGACTTTATTAGAAGGAATATGACAATGTCTGAGCCGGGTGAGGGAACGGGAGGGTAAGCACCTGTCCGTCTGCTGGGTACGAAGAGCATTTCCCGCTCCCGCTGCAGCCGCGCCTGGGCGCTTTCATAGTCTGCGGGTCTGACGGCCAGGAAGTCCTCAGCCCTGTGGTCCAAGCCCAGCAGGAAGTCCTCAGCCTCCTGACCTTGGAGCAGCTCTTCCTCATCCTGCAAGGTGGTGGACAGAGGAGAGACGGTCGTGCTCAGATTCTTAGTTTACTCAGAGAAACACTCGCTGCTAAACTCATCCAAAACACGTTCTGTCAAGTTAGCGTTTCCTTTCTTTTTAATGAAAGCACAGAACTATGGGACTTTTGGATTTAATTAGTGGGTTTTCATTGATTGTTCTTCACTATGGTATGCACCTGGCTGATGTCCAGATTAGGCTGGAACGGAGGGAAAGTGGTAAGCAAAACAATTGCATTCCCAACAAATCTGGCTTCCTTTGAAGGTGCTTAGTTTTTTATATTTATTTAAAGAACTTGGACTCATATGTAGCAGTTCAACCTTCCACCTGGCCCCAACCCAGGGGAAAAGGCAGCCAGGTGCAGACTCCACGTCCTTCTCTCAGACTGCCCGGGGTTGAGTCTTAGCTCACCTTGTACTGCCTGGGGGGACTTCAAAGAACTTGTTTAACCTTCTGAGCCTCAGTTTCCCCAACTGGGTATATTAATAGAGCTTACCTCTCTGCACTTTGTAAGGATAAAGTTAAACAATGCATGTAAAATTTCTAAGCACAGGGGCTTATAATTATAATCACAAATGTCAAAGTGCATTTTGTTTGAATATTTTTCAAACACTTTTCCTCCCATTTCTTTTTCCCCCCCTCTCTTTCTTCCCCTTCCTATTCCTTTTCTCTTTCTCTTTCTTCTTTTAAAAATTTAAGCATGGCATCCACTTTCAAGCAACATTTTTTAAAAGCCTATAAGGACTTGCAGCTGGCTGTAGGCAACAGTGGTAGCCGAGCTGCCTGCCTCCTGACCATTTCTTCCTTAGTACCCAGAACAGTAAGAAGGGAAAAGCAGATCTACATGGAAACCACGCTTTCAACCAGAAAACAGAGGATGTCAAAACAGAAGGAAAAAGATAAAGTCAGCAAACAGCGGTACCTGCGGCCTCCCTTGCTCCCAGCCTCTCACCTCTGCTTTGCAGTGAGCAAAGTCAGGCCAAGAAAAAGTGCACAGAAGACAGATACGAGAAGCTAGAGGGAGGGCCCAGGGATGGTCGGAACTTTGTTCCGAAAGGTTAAATTTCCTCTGAGTATGAAAATACTAAAGATGTGTCCGGGCAGGCAGGAACCTGCACAGACTTCAGGGAGAGGTTAAAGGTGTGTGTGATTTAAAGGGCAGTTATAGGACCAGAGAGCTTCCGGGAGAGAAAAGGCCAAAGGGAAGGGAGAGGTGGCCTTGGAGGAAAGTGCGTGACTTCCTAAGATGCCCGTGAACTTCTACTTTCAAAAGGTGAAGCCAATTATCTTCCCGAGAGAGAGCGCTCTGCCTCAGGGCTGGCTTCAATGAGAAGGCTGCGTGAAAGTGATGGATGTGAGACTGGGTTGTGAAGGCACCACCGAGGCCTCTTCCTTGGGTTCTCTCCCAGATCACTCGCTTGGGGGGAAGCCAGCTGTCATGTCAGGGGGACACTGAAGCAGCAGTATAAGGAGGTCCCCATGGCGAGGGCAAAGGCTCCCATCTCAGCCTGCACAGGGCTGTGCAGTTGGTGATTCTGCCTGAAACCTCATGGGACATCCCCACGGAAGAACAAGCTGAAGACTGATTTGTAAAACAATTATTACGGAATAGCCTGAAATACTCCCAAGCTTCCCCTGACCTAGGTAAGAAAATACATTTCTGGGAAGCAGTTTTCAAGGGAGGAAGTTACAAGTGAAGCAAAGGAATATGCCAACTACGCACATTCTGGGACGTCCAGGTATGTCCTCCTTTCTTTTTAACGCTGTGCAATACCCGCGGCTTAAACTTTGCCACTTTAACTATCGTCAGGTGTACAGTTCAGTGGCACTAAGTGCATTCACACTGTCGTGCAACCATCGTCACCATCCATCTCCAAATCATCTTTCCTTCCCAGACGGAAACCCTGGACCCATTAAACAAAAACTCCGGCCTCTCCTTCCCCCCAGTCCCAGGCACCCCCGCTCTAAGTTCTGTCTCTACGATTTGGACTACCCTAGGCATCCCATATAAGTGAAGTCGCATAATATCTGCTCTTTTGTGACAGGCTTATTTCACTTATAATCTCTTCAAGGTTTATCAGTGTTATAACCTGTGTCAGAATTCCCTTCATTTTTAAACTGAATGTGTGTGTAGATAGACAGACAGACAGCTAGATAGACAGATAGACAGACAGACAGAATAACGCCGCTATGAACATGGGTGCACAAATTCATGTTCAAGTCCTTGACTATGGTGTTTTTGGATATATACCCAGAACACAATTGTTGGATCTTATTGCAAAAATTCCATGTTTAAAGTTTGAAGAACCACCATCATTAGTGGATGGCTCATTAAATTTGTGTTTTCAGAGCAGCTGAACCATTTTACATGCTCCCCTGCGGTGCACAGAAGTCCAATTTCTCTACACGCTCTGTAACACTTATTTTCTCTTTCCCTTCTTTTTTCTTTTTGGTTTGTTTTGGTTTTGGATAATAGCCATCCTAATGGGTGTGAAGTGGTATCTCCTTAGGGGTTTGATTTGCGTGTCCCTAATGATCAGTGACATCCAGCATCTTTTCTTGTGCTGACCGGCCATCTGCACCTCTTCTCTGAAGACCTGTCTACTCAATACCTTTGTCCACTTCTCAGCGGTGTGCGTTCTTTGTATCTCACACGTACCACCCACAATGACAGAATCTGAGCTGCAGCCTGGGTAGGTATTGGGCAGAAAAAGCTGCTCATGTGTGAGACTGTGGGAAGACAGAGACAGAGGCTTCATCTACCTTGGATAGGCATCCACTTTGTGTGTGAGATGAATACTAATCGCTGTGTGGAGGCCAGCAAGAAAAATCCACAAGCCACGTTATTCCAGTATTCCCCCCCACAAAACAAAGATAGATTCAACCAAAGCCCTTACTGCCCTAGTTTTGGAGGAATCTGGTACTTCTGTTTCCAGGTAAGCCCCAGGTGGGCTATCGCCTGGGGAGGCCGGTTTCTCCCCAGCACTGTCTCCCTCCCGGGGATATGGCTTCTCATTTGTCCCTGCACATCCCTCCCCGTTAGCGTCAAGGTGTTAAATACCGTTCTGTCGGCTCCTTCCCGCGAGGGTGGTTCCTCCTCCCCTTCTTCCTCCTCTTCGCCAGTTTCATCTCTGGGTTTCCGTTTCGGTTTTTCCTCTGGTTCCTCGGGTTCAGGATCAAAGTTGAAAGTGAAGAAGTTATAGGCCTCTTCTGCAGAAGGGAAGCCAGGTGGCAACTACGGAGAAGCCAGTGGGAACAGCAATTTCCAATTTTTAAAGGGAAATGATGTTCGCATAATGAGTGTGCAGCTGGCTTGACACTAACAGTATCAGGACATTCTAGGTCTCTTGAGTCTTTGTTCAAAGGCATAAGATTACTGGTAATAAACTTGAACAGGCTCGGCGCCTGTGGCTCAATTGGCTAAGGCGCCAGCCACATACACCTAAGGTGGCGGGTTTGAATCCCCAGCCTGGGCCTGCCAAACAACAATGACGGCTGCAACCAAAAAATGGCCGGGCGTTGTGGCAGGCCCCTGTGGTCCCAGCTACTTGGGAGGCAGAGGCAGGAGACTCGCTTGAGCCCAGGAGTTGGAGGTTGCTATGAGCTGTGATGCCATGGCACTCTACCCAGGGGGATAGCTTGAGGCTCCGTCTCAAAAAA